>ML098767.1:0-15524 GCA_003697995.1 Taxidea taxus jeffersonii | reverse complement strand
CCTCGACCTTTCGATAGTATACAGCATAGTTCTGGCCAATGAGATGAAAGTAGAGTAGAGTAGATGGGGCTTCCACCAGAATTATTTATAAGAACAGAAATGAAAAGAAAAGTTAAATCCCCATGTTGTTTAATCATTGTTATTTGGATTTTTCCAAATCCAGCTAACTAGCTAAATTAACCCCCAAACAAATAACACAATATGATACCCAGAATTGAGAGAACTAAAAGTAATAGAATCTAAAATATGGAATAGGATGAGAAAAGAAGGGAGGGAAGGAGATGTCAAGAACCTGGATATTTGGGGCTCCTGGGTGGCTCAGCTGGTTAGGCCTCTGCCTTCGGCTCAGGTCATGATCTCAGGGTCCTGGGATCAAGCCCCGCATGGGGCTCCCTCCTCAGCAGGGAGTCGGTTTCTTCCTCTGCCCCTCCCACTCTCTCTCTCTCTCTCTCTGTGTCAAATAATAAATAAAATCTTAAAAAAAAACCCTGGATATTTGCAGACTGGAAAGGTGACCCTATTTTTACATATTTAATGTAAACTATTTGGTGAAAGTGCTACCTGCTATACCTTGGAAAGTCATTGATGTGTTGATTGAGGGTGTGGTATTAGAGAAGATGGTAGGAAACTTTTAGAATATGGGTAGATAATTTGTCATTCTCAGCAGAGTCTAGAGCTCCTCAACTGAGCCAGCAAGTGAGATGGGAAGAAATACCACTCTGCTAAGGAAGGTACTCATTTAATTAATTAATTAATTACTTGGTTAAGAGACAGAGAGAGAGAGAGTGTGGGGAGGGGGAGAGGGAGAAAATCTCAAGCAGACTCTCCACTGAGCACGGAGCCTGATGCGGGATTCAATCTCATGACCCTGAGATCATGACCTGGGCCGAAATCAAGAGCTGGACGCTTAACTGACTGAGCCACCCAGGCGCCCCTAAGGAAGGTACTCTGGACATTCAGTCTGCAAGGCCGGTATTCTGGACCCTACAAGGCTGAGAAAATGTGCTTTATCAGAAGGGGGTAGAGGGTACCCTACCTGGACAGAGATTGTGTAAGTCTGTTGCCAGAGGAGTGATGACCCACTGGAAGCCATGGTTCCAACTGTTCCACCAGTGCACATTAAGTAGTACATGTTAAATTGAAATCTAGGGGATGGGCAGAACTCATAAGCTAGAAATAAAGAAAACAAATCATTAGGAATTGACCAGGAGCCTATTAAGTTGTTGGGGAATTATACTGCCAACCCCCAAACCTGGTTTTAACCGCCTGGAATGGTTCAATTCCCACCACAATCTCATAGCTCTTACTCTCCTTCCCTTCCCTGGGCAATTCACATCTACAAGAAACTGGTAACGTGTAGAGCCCCCAAAAGGGTGTCTTTCCAAACCTACCACAGGTGTGGCCATGGAAGACAATGAATGAGGAGTGATCTCCGGAGAGACGAGGGCCATGGAGGGCAATGAACAGGAGTTCCTGCCACAAGAGAGAGAGCTGAACTCTTGCTGTTCTTGCTCTGAGGATTTGCTCATTGCTATGGAGAGTGACTGCTGTGTTCCCATTTCTCTTTTTCTAAATGGAAGTTCTTATTATAGTCCTTCTATCTCTTTTCTAGTACTGCAGGTTAGATGTGTCAGGGCTTAGTCACCAGGTTATATCCAGAACTGATGGAAGGGACCACACATCACCCAGAGACCCAGGGCTCTACTCTTGATAGACTAACTGGATGAGGTTTGGGTGCCACCTCCCTTGCGAATGGGGAATCTATCCCATGCATGGAAAGAAGGGTATGTTTGAGTAATCAAAAGAGGGAACTGTGGCTATCTGCCTACAGAGTATTTCTTCTCTTCCTAACAAAAGCCCATCTGTGTTTAAGGAACAATTATCCAGTCAAAAAACCATGCTTCGGGACACCTGGGTGGCTCAGTTGGTTAAGTGTCTGCCGTCGGCTCAGGTGATCCCAGGGTCCTGGGTTCAGGCCCCTTATCGGGCTTCCTGCTCAGCAGGGAGCCTGCTTCTCTCTCTCCCTCTGCTGCTCCCCCTGCTTGTTCTCTCTCTCTCTGTGTCAAATAAATAAATACATACATAAATAAAATATTTAAAAAACAAAAACAAAACAAAACCATGTTTCTTAGTGCACCTTCCGAAAGAGGTGACCATAACATACAGTCTTGGCCTATGAAGTCGTTTGGTAGGGTTTTCAGAAAGGTCCTTTTTTTAATGGGTACTCTTTCTTTTTTCTTGCTTAAAATGCATATGTGATGGCTGGAGCTTTGGCAACCATCTTGTGACCAACCATAAAGCAAACATCCTTGAGCATCTGTACCAATCCTAGACATTCTCCTTCCAGACTTATTACAGTAGAGAAAAAAGAGCCCCTGCCTTGTTTAAGCCTTGTTAATTAGACAATCCATTATAGGTGAACAAAATCCTTAATGAATACATTAATTTACTCTTCACCCTCACATTCAAGATCCACAATATAACCCTGAGTGTTTCAACTTTAGCCCTGCTATTCTGTAATTAGTAGCTATCATTAAGTTTCTACCTTGATTTGGGTCACCAAAACAACAACAACAATAGTGCATGTTTTTGCCCCTGAAAGACCCAAAAGCACACATGAATTCATTCAATGGTTTGCTAGCACTATTATGCAGCCCCAGGTGCTGTGGAAAAACTCACAACTGACTGAGAAACATTGGAAATACAAATGATTATGATTCCTTTAGGTTGGTTTATGTTTTCTAAGAACAAGCTAGTGGCTAATTTTTAAGTATCTGCATGGCTGCCTCTAGACCAGTGGCTGTGCATATGAGACAGAAGTCGATCTAACTTGTATTTCATGCAACAAGACTCAATTGTGGCAGGGATTATGCTAAGCTAGAGAAGAAGTGATGAACACCCCTGTGGAAGCTGTGGTCCACTGGACAAAGAGATGGTTAACTAAAGTGTGTGAAAAGGGCCATGAAATGGTACATTTGTGGGCATATGATGGATTCTGGAAAGTGAGGCTTTATAAGGCCTATGCTAGAGTGTTAGGGGATGAAAGAGGTTTTCCCATATAAATTATAGAAGATGAGGACCTAGATTACCACAGGGATCAGGGATTACCACATCCAGTCTTCAATTTTAAAGAAGAGAGAAATATATATCAAGACAAGACAAAGATCCTTTGGTTTCTGGGTCTAATAACCCTTGAAAAGTAGGAAGAAAGAAAAAAGAAATGAAAGGAAAAAGAATGACCTGGCAGCTATTTTGAGAAGCTAATACTTGAAGATACTGCATGTCCTCAAACATGGACTATTTGTCCAAATAACAAAAAACAGGAATGAATAGAAATTACAGAAATTCATGAAACATCATGCATGTTTTCTATCATGACGAGTGCAAGAAAACATCTGGGGAGCAGAAAACCAAAATGAACACCATAAATTATTTCTGTTACTGCTAAAATATATTCGCTGTGGCTTCAAATACCAAAACAAGTTTGTACATCTGAAGTTTAGGACTCTTTACTCAGAATGTCAAACTGGCCAGCTCTGGATTAATAATATTTCTGGAGTTTAGGTATCTCAATTCTTTTTTTTTTTTTTTAAGATTTTATTTATTTATTTGATAGAGAGAGAGAGAAAGAGAGAGTACAAATGGGAGGGACAGAGGGAGAGGGAGGAAGCATCTTAAGCATACTCTGCAGAGAGTGCAGACAGAGCCTGACACGGCGCTCAATCTCACGACCCTGAGATCAGGACCTGGGCCAAAACCAGGAGTCAGACACTTAATCGACTGTACCAGCCAGGTGCCCCAGGATCTCAATTTGAAAATAACATGCAACTCCATAACATTTATGGAGTCATGTATTTGTGAAATGACAATCTAATATTTTAAAACAGTTGCTATCTCACATGGATAATTGAAGGAGACAGTCACAACTTTTATGTTAGGAGCACCTAATCATGAGTCACTGTGCATTCCCATTTAAATGTGATCACCTTAATGTGACCATCATGTCCACTTTGTATGGACTGGGCAGCCATGAGCCACCAATCTGTCATCCGCAAGCCTATTGACCATACCGCCAATAAACAGCAGGCATGAGAAGTTCTTCGATTATACTTAAGCTTAAAAAAATTTTTTGAGCCTAGTTGACAATACAATGTTACATAAGTTTCAGGTAAACAATGTAGTAATTCAACTTCCCTATACTTTGTTTATACTATGCTCATCACAAGTGTAGCTACCATCTGTCACCACACAACCCTATTACAATATCATTGATTAGATTCCCTATGCTATGCCTTTTATCCAAACTGGAAGCCTGTATCTTCCACTCCCAATTTGCCCCACTTGAGTTATTTTTTTTAATATGCAGACTTATGGGATGCCTAGGTGGCTCAGTCGGTTAAACACCTGCCTTGGGCTCAGGTCATGTCCTGGGATCGCTCAGCAGGGAGCCTGCTTCTTCCTCGGCCTGCTCTGCCTGTCCTGCCTGCCACTCCCCCTGTTTGTGCTCTCTCTCTCTCTGACAAATAAATAAATAAAGTCTTTTAAAAAAATACAGACTTATTTTACAGTATTTTACTGTTGTTTCTTTCAGAACAATTGTACTGTTTAGCTGCTTCTGGTGTTTAGAGTTTTGGGTAAATAATCTACTCACTATATTTAAATTCTTAGCGTGTAACTGCACAGGTTCTGACTTCATCATTAATTAGCAATGGTTCAAATATTTATAATTGCCAGCAATATACTCTGCTGTTAGCTAGCTGTAGGTCCCTAAGCAGGTCATGTAGCATCTTTGAGCCTCAGTTTCTGCCAAATGAAGTGGTTCTACTAAGCTTCTCTCCAGTTCTAGCATTTTCCTGGACTTTGGAGCTGAGTTAGCAAGAGGAAGAGGGAGTTGCTAGCCTCATTTAGAAGCATATAGGCAACACATGGAAGTTTTAAACTGCTCAAGAGATGGGCCAAATTGCTTTATCAGATTTTGAATATCTGCCAAGACAAAGGGAGGAAGGGGGGCCCTGGGGTGGTTTTACATTCATGTGCTTATAACCACAGTTCAGCTCTTCCAGAAGACAAGAAGAAATATATCCTACTGAATAAAAGCTCTTTGGAACAGCAGAAAAAAAACAAAACAAAACACACAAGATTTCAAGAAGGGGGAAGCAACTTGCTGGGGGATGGTACAAGAGGAGAAATCTGATGTTTCCACTGAGGCCCCACAGACTCTCCAGTTTGGCAAGGGCCTAAACTGTGTAGAGACCAGCCACCACTCCCTCCCTTCCAGTGGCTTCCAGGAGTCAGGGCTGGAGCAGTTGGTGCAGAGGCAGTATCCTCAGAGGAAACCAAAAGATCATGGAGCACAGCCTGTGCGCCTCTTTGAGCATCCCCTTTTCCTGGGCCTCGCTGTGGGAAAGGACTCAGAGGATGGTCATGAGAAGCAAGTCAAAGTCATAGGAGTGAGAGAAAAGAGAATCCTCACTTGTCCTCTTCCAGGCAGGAGACCAGAATCAAGGAGAAAGAAAGCTCGAAGGAGTGTGATAAACCAGTGTCCACATTCTCTATGGAACCCCTGTGCCACCTTGACTGTTAAAAAGGTTAGGAGAGAAATGAAGTAGAGAGAAAAGAAGACAAGAGATGGCTGAAATTGAAAGGCACTAACCTGGAAATCATCAAATGGAGGTTCTACCTGGGCACTGCTGTGATGATCTTGAGAGAGGAGAAGAAAGGAGAAGGATGAACGCACGGTCTCCTAAGATCCTGCTGTTGCCATGTCAGCATCACCGTGTGGGAGCAGGTGCAAAGGTAGAGGATGTGGCCGGAGAAGGCCACCAGTAGGCCAGGGAGATGCCACAAGGTCACCCTGATCCTGTTCAACTTTCCTCACTCATGTCTTCTGGCTTCCAGGCTCAGAAACATGAGTTCGGTCTGCACATTGAAAGAATGTCTGCCTCTCAAGTGTTAATAAATAGTCACCAGTGAGAAAATTCATTCATTAATTTTCAACTGGAAATGCAATTAGGATGTGGGCAGGGTGCTGGCATCAACCTGCTCAGTGCCTGCTTTCCCTGTGGACAGGATGCAGGGAAGGCAAGCTCCAGAACAAGGAGAACCAGGGGAGCACACGAGGGCCCCAGCTGATGTACTCTCCACTTGCTCTCCCACCCCAGCCAAAGCTTTGCAGAGGAAAACTGTTCGCTTAGCTGAGACTCCCCTACAAGAGACAATACTCAAAAAGGTATCCTTAACTTCAGCTCCCGGAGGTTTTCTTTTCTGTTCTCTGCATTAATTACCCCTCTATTCATACTCCTTTCTCCAAACTGTATACTGTAACATCAGTAAGTGTTGATTCTTATTCTCTGAACTATGGGCATAATCACATTTTGGTCCATTCTAAGATTACTATGATTCGAGTTTTGGATTCTACGTTTTTGCAGAAAGTTTCTTAACTTGGGTATTTAACCATGTACGATCTATATACTAGCTTCATTCTCCACTTATCAACTTGTCTTCTTCGTTTCTAAGTTCAGGGCTCTGGGGATGATCTCGCTATTGCCCCAGAGTACCAATGACACCTTCCAGATTTAACAGAACCACAGGAGACCAAAGAGTGGTCACGAAGCAGGCACTGTGCAGCATGGCTTTGATGCACGGTTCCAGAGTGTGCTCAGAACGGTGTGCGTGAGCTTGCAGGAGGCGAGGACAGGAGGGACAGAACTGAAGTCACAAAGGAAAAGCCGGGGGTGGGGGTTAGTGTTCTTCTTACCACTCCTGACCTGGAGCCCTGCTGAGGAGCCTTATGCTGCTGGAATTCCAGAGAGCTCTAGCGCTTCCCAGAGCCCCGAGGCCCTGTGGCAGCATCCCTGCTACACAGATGGGGGAACAGATTGAGAGAGGACCTGCGATTCAGTGGAGAGTCAGAGCACTAGGCATCCATGACGTCACTCGGCAAAAACTCACTTCAGCTTGGAAGCAGGTTCTCGGCCATTAAGGCAAAGCCTGTTGCCAGGGAAATAGGAAACTGGAATTTTTAAAAAAAGACACTTTATAGCTCTCTGTATTGGGGAAAACATAGGCACTGGGGCATGTCTAAATGGGGGAAAGTAGACAGTTGGATCCATTATGGGTTTAAAGCTTTAGGACAGCAATCTGGTCTTTACACAGCTAGGCCCGCCGAGTAGATGATGTGGGCAATACCGCACAGATCTGGGAAATTACCAAGATTAGCAAAATGGCCATTACCTGCCACCCACCAAGTTCTATTGAAGCATTTCCAACAGGCTTTAAGCACCCTGGTCAGATGACTCCAGGTTTGGGGCCATTCCCCCACAAAGGAACATGTGCCAAGTTGGACTCTAAAGGAATCCTGTGAAAATAACTAGACCTGTTCTCAACTTGAGAATCTCAACTTGAGATCGCAAGTCTCTCTGCCCGAGGGGGTGATTAAAAACTTGGCCTACTTCCCCAGGCAGATGCTCTCGCCCCCTGCGTGGCGGGCCCCATCGTGGCCCTGCTCTCTCCTGCCCTGTCTTGCCATCACCCTCCCTTCCCACTGTTCTCCAAGACTTGCCATTACGCCTTCCACCCAAATCTTTCCCACGGGTCTCAAGACCAGAAGAGAAACAGAAAGAAAGACGCCTGGGCTTCTGGGGTCCCTGGGTTGCACTAGACAAACACTGGATTCCTCAGGGAGGAGTCATTCATTCATTCACTCTTTCATTCAACAAATATTTACTGAATGCAATAAATAAATTGACATCCTCACCCTCAGGAACTTAAAAGCTGAAGCAGTCTTCCCAGGCTGGGCTCAGCCTCAGGATCCCTGAAGGCCGTGGGGGCATTCAGATAGCTGCACTGATAACAAGTGTTTCAGGTTCCTCCGTTGGGACCCAGCTTCTCCGATGACAGAATTGGTTGGGTAGGACGAGAGGTGTTGGCTACTCGGTGACTCAGAATGGAGACCACGGGAACAAAATCAGCTCTGAGCGCCTAATGTTTCAGGAGGCCCTTCATTTCCCACCCAGGTAGGGGTGTTTGCTTTAGCCAATAAGAATATATAGTGCCCAGTTAAATACGAGTTTCAGATAAACAATGAGTAATGTTTTAGTATATCTTGACTTTTGTAGGATGTTGTAGTACATGTATGTCCCATGTAATATTTGGGACTATTATGTTGAAACTGTATTCATTATTTATCTGATATTCAAACTTAACCAGGTGTCGTATATTTTTTATGTATTTTTAAATTATTTTTATGTATTTTTTAACCTTACATCTACCCCATCCCAAAATGAAGCTCTTAGAGCCTTTGACCTGCATGCCTTGTCTGCCATTGGTGAAGTAATCCCACCCAGCACCTGTGTTCCTGCCTCAACAAGCCTTTCACTTCCTCCTGGATGCAAATACCACCCATGGGCCATGGCCGCCCACACCATGCAGGCAGAGAGTGGATGAGTCAGCCCTGGGATCAGAGCTCACCACCCCACTCAGAGGAGCTTCTCTTCCTGGCTCCCTGCCTTCTCAGCCTCTGGTCTCATGGGCCCAAATCTGCTACTCCCAGCCCAGTTCCCTTCCTTGAATGCCTCTGTTTGCCTGGACTCTGTGAATCCTGGCCCTCTCTCGCCAGCTGACCTCTTGTCCCACACAATACAACTAAAGGATGTCATAAGGATGAACAGAGACAAGGAACAGAAAACTGTTCGATCTAAATATCAGAAGTACTCCACCAGTGACTGTCAAAGTGTGATCCTAGAACCACAACCTCCTGGGGTTTACAACCACAGCTGCTCTGATTTCATCAGTCATATTTGCTCCTTTTTCTGGGTAAAATTTTATTTGAATAGCATAGCTCAAAACAGTTTGAAAATCACCCGAGTATATATATATATACAACCAATTCTACGGCTTATTTTGAGTTGTAAAGGGATCTGTTAACTGTCTGCAGAGCATCTATTCCCTCTTTTCTCACCCCCTAGCCCAATTCTGATTTTTGTTCAGAGATTCATCCATCTTCTCCTGGGCAGTAGCTGTCTCAGCTCTGAAGATGGGCTGATCAATGGTAACATCCTTCCCTTGCCAGCAGTGGCTTCAAGAATGGGCAGGTGACCCAACACTGCTCAAGGTCATGAGGTAAATAAAGCCTTCTAGGGGTCTGTCGGAAAACCTTTCCTCACTCCTAAGAGAAAGTGCCCAGAAGCAACTGTCCTTCTTCCTTCCTCTAGATGTCTTCAGGGCTGAGTCCAGTACCTAGAATTTCTGCTGCCATCTTGATACCAGCTTAAGATGAAGCTTAATGCTGAGGATGGCACTTTGAGAAGGAAAATGAAGTTGACATCTTGATGACATTGTGGATCCTGTAGGACCACTGAATACCCTTTCTATGGATGCCTGTTTGGGTTGGATTTCTGTTACTGGCATCCAGAAAACAACCTGTTAGAGATCTGGCTCTGTGCTTGGGGCTTCAAGTAAAAGGGAATGTCAAAGACAGACATGCCGATGTAAACTTCGGAGATCTGCAGCAGTAAACGTGAATCTACCTGCCTCTATTTCTATCCTAGAAGGCAGAAATGTGCACATTCTTATTTCTTAGCATAGGAGCAGAACTGAACTAGCTTTTCCTTTCCTATGAGTTTGAGTAAAAACAGGTCTAGTTTAATGTTCGTTGACAAAGTGTTGAAAATAAATATACTCCTCCCTCTGACAAATACTCCTGTTTAAGCAGCCTCAGAACCCCAAGAAACAACACATGGTGTTTGAACTACCTTATGCATTTTTGGGGGGAGCACAGGCCGAGGTGGAGGTAGAGGCCAGAGTCCCTCAGGCACCTTGAAGGTGCAGAATCCTCCAGCCCATGGGTAGAGCCTGGGCCAGCTCCTCAAGGCCCTTGCATTTCCTGCCTCCTTCCCCTCCAGGGAGGGTTGACCTAACCCCCTGGCTTTGAGGGTAGAGTTCCCGCTCTGGAAACTTTCTACCCATGCTCCCCTCTCCTTTTGCAAACATTTCCATAAACTTATAAATCAGCTTTTCAGAAGAGGGTTGGAGGCCGGACTCTGGGCTGTTGACTCTGAAAAAGTGAGCTTGCTTCTCAGGGATTCTAAGTGGTACAGTAGAGGCACGAGAAACTCACAATATCTTCAATCCACCAGCAAAGACATGACTAAAGTAGTGGATGGCTCCAAGCCAGGGGCTCTAATTTCAGGATGTCAAGACTGAAACAGAGTGAAGGGCGAAAAGAAAATATAATACAAATTAATCATGGACACTAATAAAAACAAACACGTGAAACTGGCAAGAGGATGAAAACAGACATACCAAATCAAGGCCAGTTCATTCCCTAAATATTTATTGAGTGCCTACCATCCTGTGCCAGGCGTTACCATGAGCTGCTAAAAACACAAACTGAGTAAGTTCTCTTTTTGCCCTCAAGACATTCCCAATTTTCCTAAGGACAGACATTTAAATAAGATAAATCTCAAGGAATGAAAGAATTCATGATGTGGGACGTGGGACTTGCGTAAGGTGGGAGTCATTTACACAAGTCAATTTATATGGAATTCTCAGAGCAAACATGTAGGTCATATTTTCATGCAACAGGCAAAAGGGGTGGCCTGGAGGGTGTGCCAGTGTGCTGGGTGCTGGGTGCTGGGTGGGGGAGAGAGATAAATGTGAAGATTGGGACAGATGACTGCCCTTTCCTCCTGATCCCTTCCTTCCCAATCCACTGGCCTTCCTCATGGAGGCAACTAGGTTTTGGCTGGTGGTGGTTTTATTTATTTATTAGTTTAAGTGAGGGAATGTTATAACCAGATAGTTGATTTCATTTTAGAAAAGTATCAACATGGGAAATGCTCACATAACAGGCGAGGAAGTAGGTCACGAAGTAGTTTTGATGGCATGTCAATTGTGTTAAAGAATGAAAACAATCTCTCTGAGGGCAGTCACTAAAACGATCATTGTTTTCATCTCGTGGAAGCAAATCTGTGTGGTCTCTCACCTCTAAATTTTTGGATTTCTAAATGCTTAGGAACACACTTTGCTGATTCAAAAAATAGTATGCAGTGTGTGTGTGTACGTGTGTGCATGTACGTGTAAGGATACGGATGGGATTTCTACAGATTGCGTGAGACTAGACAGCAAGGAGACCAGATGGGAGACCATCCTCATAGCTCAGGGGTGGTATCATGACCACCTGGACCAGAGCAGTGGGAATGAGGCAGCTTCTCGGGCCATTTCAGAGGCTGAGTGACAAGTCTAGACCCCATGCGAGTTGGCTGGTGGGCCAGGGGATAGAGAAGAGGAGGAGTCAAAGGTGACTCCAGGGATTGGTGAGGCCCCAACAAAGGGGCCACTTACTCACGCTGGTTCTGTCCTTTGCCTCACACTCCAGGCATCTGAATTCGGCCTTCTTGTCAGAGACGCAAAGCAGACTTTTCTCTGGTCACACTGGTTACACAAGTAGAGGGAAAAGCCAGCTCCTTCCTTCTTACTGTGACAATGGACTGTCCCTCCCCCACGGTCACCTACAGCACCTTGCTATCCACACCTATAAAGACTTAGTCGGAAACTCCCCGTCTTAACTTCCTGGGCCTGAGAAAGCCAGGTGTCTTATCAAAAGCCTCTTATAGGGCAATTCAAACTCCAGTGTGGGAGAATTTTGGCAACAGCTACTTTTCCATCCAGTGACTCTTACCACAGATGTGATAGTCCACCAGCTTAGGAAGGCCAAGGCATTACCCGGGAGCCAAGGAGAGATCACGCACACACGCACGCGCACACTGCTGATCTGAGTGCAGCCCTCCACTCCCTCTTTCCCTCACATTTTCCCAAAGCTCCCGTTCAACAAGGAAAATGTGGATCTGATTAGGAGGTCTTACGATGGCCAAACACTTGCAGCCCCATTCTCATCTGACAGGAGGGGGGCCAGTTTCCATCAGAAAAGCCAGGGGAAGTGAGTGACAACTACACAACTGAGCTAGCTGGACCAAGGAGAAGGAGCAGCAAAGGAGAAAATTGCCTCTATTAAGTCAAATCTGTCTGGGGATAATGGACTGTAGAATCAGTTCTAGGCCTCCATACTCTCTTTTGCTTGATCACATTAATTTGCCATTTTTTTTTCCCAGCTACATTTCTATTCCTGCCACCTAAGCGAGCATGGGCCTACTCGCCACTGTGTAAGGGCCACGAGGAGCAGGCAAATTCTAACTACAGGGCAGCACGTAGAATCAGTGGACGAGGCCATGACTCCACGTTTCGAATGGAAAACGATTTTGATTTGAAGAGTGATCTGATAAAGCCAACTTTCAAAAGTTTAGGCATAAAGACCTTTGCACTATATTGTGATTGAGAAAGGCTAATCAGAAGACAAAACTTGGTCAGTGGTGGGCTGGAGTTGGCTCTTGCTGGTTCCCGAAAGCTGACTGTTTTCCATTTTCCAGAATCTCATGAGCTGGCTGACATCAGTTTGGTAATTTGAAATCAGCCACAGAGGGAGTATTTACACCAAGGAAATTGGCAAATGCTACAAACCAGGTCAGTCTCTCCCCTAGCCATTGGTTAAATAAACATTTACAGGACTCTGCTGAGTGTGATCCTCTTCTCATGCAAAGGCCTACCTATATACACACTGATGTGTGTGTGGTGTGTGTGTGTGTATGTGTGTGTGTGTGTGTGTGTGTGAATCAAGAGGTAAAGTAGTTAAAACATTAATTGTTTTAATTCTAGCTAACGAGACTAACATAATATTTTATATCTTCTTTTACTTTATATATATTTTTTCTACAGTGAACATGTATTCTTTGTATAATGACCAACATTCTGGCAAAGGGAGCAGTTCCTTTCCCTTCTGAGCTCTCTGACTCACCCTTTTCCTCTCCTTCCTCTTCTTTCATCTCCTCTTCCTGGCCTCCCAGGTTTTTATTCTCTTCCTAGGCTGGTGCTGAAATCCCAAACTACTCACCTACCTGAGGCAGGCAGAACTCCAGGTAATGAGAACAGGTGAGCTGACTCTGGGCTCCAGGTGCACAGAGCCCAAACTCTGCCCACGTCAGGCTCAGCTGTGGGGGTGACTTGGCTTTTGGACCTTTGTCCTGGGCACAAAGCTGTTATTGGTAAATTAACAAAGGAGCGATGACCAGCTGACGACAGCAGGAATCTCAGCCCGGGTGACCCCAGGCTCTGTGGATGGAGCAATGCCATTTCTCCAGGGATTGGTCTCAGCTTTCACCAGCTATATACTGGCCACTCCTATTATCTGTAAGGTGGGTGACCATTTAACACTTTCACATCTAACACCTCATCATATCCTTGCCAGAGCTGGGTGTTCTCCAGATTTAACAGACATAAACCCAGGCACGGAGAGCCCATGGAATTCACCGGAAATCACACAGCCAAGCGCAGAGCTGGGACAACAATATAGGATTGATACTGAAACTCGTGTGTTTTTCCCCCTCAACTATATTGAGTACTTCACAGGACCCTAGATTTTGGACTGTGTAGTTTGAATGAAATGAGCTTCCATTTCCCTCATGATTCAAGAAGTCCAAGACAACCTTTCAAGTAAAGGAAAAGGGGATGCTCACCCCAGTTTGACTGGGTTTTGGAACCAGTTTATGGTCTCTGCAGGAAGGTAAGAGTCCGCCATGTTCTTCCCTACTCCCTGTATGAGAAGAGACTTTTGAGTCTGAGCTGAATGTAGGCATCATTGCTGGTGTCACTCTTCCACCCTTTCACCTCCTAATCCCATAGACTGTAAATCTCAAAGACCCACCTGATGCCTCCATATTCCCCTGCCTCACAGGAAGATGAGGGCTGGGATGGGAAGGGCTGTCTCACACTCCACGAGGTCTCCTCCAGCAGCCAGTGGACAATGTGTCCATAGCACAGTCCAGCTCTGGTCTCCACAGAGCCTCTTGGCTCTTTACTCAGCTGGCCTGCAGAAACTTCTGGTAAGCCTGCAATTGACACAGAGTTCTGCTCTGTGCAGATGGGACCCTTCTAAAAACAAGAGGGACAGCCTTCCAGGCAAAAGTGCCCAGGAAACCATGAGCAGCTTTAGAAAAAAGGCAGCACTGATTCCAAAGTTCTGTTGACCAACTTTCTGAGCTAGACAGGATCTTAAAGTCTTATCCAATCTAGTATTGTTTAATGCTGTTCCTGGCAGGTCAAGGAACCACCTTGATACACAAGACAGGAGCCAAGTAGTTGGGGCTCAGGTGCCCGATCCTGTTCCTCCCCTCAGTGCCAATTGGAGCACACCCACCTTGATCTGATTTATACACTGGGCTTTCTTACTGCACTCTTGTTTTACAAAAGGGTTCTGGTGCCTAAAAATAGTAAGTTTGAAAGTTACTCACCTCATCGAACCATGTTCGAGTTGAAACTGAGGTCCAGGGAGGCAAAGTTCAGGCAGAAATGAGTGGAGGAGTCATGACTTTCTATTACACTCATACCCGGTCTTGCTTCAACCATCCTTTGCCTTGACAGGCCGTTGACCTTGGCCTCATGAAGCACTCCTATCTTTTTGGTCTACCACAGCCCTACTCTTGCCAGTGGGGAAATGATCTAATAGTTTTCAATTTTGGATCTGCACTCACCTCCTTGTTGACCTAGATTTCCGGTCCAGGGGCCTTGGCCAATCCAACAGCAGACCTGCCCAACCCTGTCTTACCTCTCTAGCCTCTGCCTCTCCATACAGTGCAAATCTGTATCAACTTTGGTGGTCCTGGGAACTGCCAGAACACCCGCATCAACCTGGGACGTAACAGACTACAATAAACTCGGTGCCCCGTGCACAGTCTGCTCTGACTCAGTTACTAAAGATGCCAATGACAAACTCAGGGATGACAAGACAGCTCCACACAAGATAAGCCCCCAAATGTGCTGTGGCATCCACACAGAGATCCCCCTCCCCCTGGAGTCCTGGAGAGCGACAGCACTAGTAAGATAGTCACAGACAATCTCTTCATCACTCTCTACTTCCTCTTTTATCGAACACTGAGTTGGCAGAACTTCATCTATTGTCACAGAGCTTCCCAATTTAGGAACAGCAAACCCATTAGATTCAAAGCTCACCCCCGAGCTGTTCCATTAAGTCATGCTTGTCCGCCCGGCTCAAGAAATCTTCCCTTTCCAAACTGTATCACTGCGACGCTTCCTTCAACAGCAAGCCTTTCCTAAGGATTCAACCACATGCTCTTCTTGACAAAACAAAACAAAAAAACAAAACACATGCAAATTTTCAAGACTGTAACTCCTGCAAAACAGGAGGTGTACTTAAAAAATGAAAACTGCAAGAACAGAAAAGACAGAAGACCGGACCCAGAGCTGAGGCCACTCACAGCATACCTGACTTCTTTCCTAACACGGAGCATCTATGAAAACGAGCTGCGGCAGAGAGACTGCCGTGGTTTTGGACTTATCCCAGAAAGCGTCGCTCTGAATGCAAGTGTGTGGAGCTCTCCAAGCTGCTAGGCTCGGGTTTTTATCAGGCTCTTCTGGGGCGACCACTGCTATTAGCACCTCTTTCAAGGAATATG
>RCUC01116433.1:0-19328 GCA_003697995.1 Taxidea taxus jeffersonii | reverse complement strand
AAAGGAATGAGCACAGCTCCTGAGGATCTCTGTTAACCCAGGAGTTCCCAAGAACGCTCTACCCCAGCCCTGCAACTCTGATCCTAGAAGAGAAAGCCGTGGAGCTGGAGTCCCTGTGCAACTTTCCATGAGAAGGAGCTGCCACCTTGCTCTGTCACCGACTAGATCAAAGCTGTTGGGTGCTGAGCCTTCCACTCTAAAGAGGAGACTGAGCAGCCCAGTGAAAATATCGTGAATCAAAGCCCGAACTTGGAAGCCTGCTGGGAAACCAGGGGCAATGCTGGGGAGGCTAGCCTCCTGACTGAACAACCCAGACTGCTTCTGCCCCAGCCTGCCCAAGCCCTGACTGACTCCTGGTCTGCTGAGCCTTCCTTCCGCGTCGGTATAAGGGAGGAGGTCGGCGTCCACAGAAGTTTCCAGACTGCTCCGTCTGAAGGTGCAGGAGGACCTCTCCCATGAATCAGAGGGGCAGAAGCCTTGAGTAAGCACTTAGGAAATATTTACAGAGCCTGAAGGGTGGGTCTCTCCATGTCAAAGGGTCTGAGACAATGGAAAGCAAAGGAGAATGAGGGAGGTAGCAGCAACAGCCTCAGTACACGGAGGTCCCTGGGTGTCTGCTTCTCTGGGGACATTTCCCTTTTTAGGTAGTTAACTAAAAATAGACATCAAACCCTTCGCAGTTCCCAAAATCAGCATTAACTTTTTAACCACAGGCTCCTGAAGGTGACGGAAGCTGGGTGAAAGACAGAGGGAACACTCAGGCACAGGGCTAAGTCAGGGAAGGAGGGTGGCTGTGGAGACCCAAGGAGGGAAAGCTGAATCCCACTGCCCTGCACTCGGGCAGACGCAGGCTCTGGGACAACCCCCAACTTCCTCACCAATGGCACACATGGGGCCCCTTCCAGGACATCCTTATAGACATACCTAAGGAGGATTATGGGTCACTTCCCCAGAATTAACATCTCTGGGCAAATTTCCTAAACACATCCCCTCATAGCAAAGGCTGTCACACAAGAAGATTCCAGAGGAACACTGCTCTTCTTGTTACGGCAAACACTCATCCCCCAGGACACAGAGCGCCAGGATGGTTGTGCAAGAGGCACCCAACATGGCCAGGACAGCAGTGCCAAAGTCCTCCCACTTCATGGGATCACGGGAGAAAGGGGAAGACTGGGGAAGGAGTCGGAAGCAGTGGCCCGGGGTGGGGGGAGGGGAGTCACAGGGTCCATGCATGGTAGAGAGGTGGGTGATATTAGGTACTATCCTTCCTCACGGAGCAACACTTTGGTAGAGAGACACTGGGAGTTGGTGCCAGCTTTCAAAGGCATGTTGGAAATACCCCAATTTTTTTTCCAGGAGGCCCAGTGTCAAGCAAATGTTGATGCCAGATCTCAACCTGTCCAGCACTTCCTTCCAGCTCATTGAATCCTATCATGGCTTAACACTCCCCATGACTTTGGACAATATTTAAAAGAAAGGTGGGATATGGGGGGAATCTTTCAGGAAAACTGGGCACTCGTCTGGACATCCAAAGATGCTTTCAAGTTGACCTGACTTTTTTTTTTTTTAAAGATTTTATTTATATTTGACAGAGAGAGACATAGCGAGAGAGGGAACACAAGCAGGGGGAGTGGGAGAGGGAGAAAGCAGGCTTCCCACCGAGCAGGGAGCCTGATGTGGGGCTCAATCCCAGGACCCTGGGATCATGACCCAAGCCAAAGGCAGACACTTAACACCTGAGCCATCCAGGTGCCCCAAGTTGACCTGACTTTTGGTTTTGGAAAAACATACGGGAGGCCAAGGCAAAGCATAATCTGGGATGGTCCGTCACAGTACTGAAGCCAAAGTGACGAATGTCAGGCCAGTGCCAGGCAGGGAATACAAAGGGGTGTCTGGTCTGCATCATCCCCAGATCCCAGAAGTACAAGAGAGGCAGGGACCCTTAAAGCCTGGGAACTCATGAATCTATTTGAAAAAATCAAACATTTATTATCTCCCTACTGCAGGCTAGGCATGGACATTTCACAAATGAACAGGCCCTAGTTCCTGTCCTTAAGTTATCAAAATGCCCTATGCTCATTTATCTCGTTTCTAAAAGACCATCAGGTGTACAGACTGATAGGAGGAATCCCTGAGTCCGTTACCAGCAGGCATTGCTGTGTCTGTATTCTCCAGAACCAGCTCCGAAGTCCCATCAATGCCTCCCTCACACAAAACACTATGCAGCTGGGCTACCTGAGGCCTGGACCTTCTGATTCAAGCCTCCTCCCCATCAGGAAGTTTCTGCTACCGTGTAACACGAGCCATACTCGCTGAAGCTTCAACTCATCCCACAGCAGATGATATGAAGGGGGGTCAGCTGACCTCACCTGAACTGTGTCACTCAACGATGACAACAACAACAAAGGCATTTCATTGAATGGACTGATGTCAGAGCTGGAAAAGCCTGGGCTCAGTTGGAGACAGTCCCAATCTGATAGGCCCAGAGACAAACGGCTTTGACCAAGCCCACATGTTCAATCAGAGGCAGAACCAAGACATTTGTCCCTTGCTTTCTAGCCGAGTGGCTTCTCTGGCTATGTCTGTGTCCGAGCACTGCCCCAGAACTAGGCACAGTAAAGGGGCGTCTGGAGGTCCAACAAGGATGCTTCCATCTCCCTGTGCCTACTCAACTCAAGCAGAGTCTTGGATGCATCTCCCCTCGGCCCATGCACTTTTTGTTCTTTCTCCAAAGGTAGGAGGCAATCACTCTGGACTGGAAGAGTGGATGGGAGTGTCCCAGAAGTGTGACAGTAAGTTCCCATCGAGGGGTGAAAAGTAGCACTAAAAGGAAATCATGACAACTGACAAAAACTGAATATAGACCATGCATTAAATAGTAGTATGGGTTTAATGTTAAAAGTCCTGATTTTAATAACTGCATTGTGCTTATGCTTTTAGGAGATACACAATGACATGTGTGGAGATCAAGGGCATGATGCCTCTACACTATCCATACATGGTGTATGTATATCTAATCTATATGATGCATGGTGAATATATGTGAATATAAACATAGCATATCTATATCTGTATGAAAATCTGATGGATGGTGAATAAATTTATATGAATGCATATACAGAGGACAACGGAAAAAATGTAAATAATTGGTGGACCTAAGTAACAGGTATACAAGATTTCCTTGTACTATTTTTGAAACTTTTCTATAAATCTGAAATTATACCAAAATAAAGTCATAAAAAAATTCCTCTTGGGAGGCTTGGGTCAAACACCCTGACAGATCTGGGGATCCCAGCGAGCATGGCAGGGGTCCCCCTCCTCGTCTCCTCAGCTCCCATGGCAGCAGACCTATGCCCTCGTGGGCTGGGGGGAACACGGCCCAGGTGTGTGTGGACAGTACAAAGTGTGCCTCTGAGACTGGGAAGCACGAGGCTCTGCAGCAGGAACGTGGATCAGGGTTGGCCTCAAGGTTCCAGATCTTATTAGCTGTCAGACCCCAGGTGGGACCATTTAGTGCTGTAGGGCTCAGTTTTGCTCCTCTGTAAAATGGGAACAACTACTCGTAGCTCAGCTGAGTGAGCCCTGCCTGAAGTGACAGAGCTTGGGCATCTGAACAGACACCTGTCGCATGGGGGTGGGGGTGGAGTGTTGGGCAGGCACTAAGTGAGCATCTGAGTCGGTGGGGGTGGGGGTGGGAGTGAGGTGCCCACAACATTCCTTCTGGCATCTGTGCATTTCCTCCCTCCAGTGTTCCAGCAATGTTACCATTGCACTTCAACCACACCACATTCCTCTCTCCTTCCTAACCTGGCCCAGAGTTCCCCTCGTCCCAAATCACCGCAAACTGCCACCCCTCGCTCCTGGCCTTGGGACTTGGTGTCTGGCACGTTAGTTGTCCTCTGTCCATTCCCTCCCATCCTGCTGCCTGGGTTGGCCAATGGACTTGGTTTTCCCCTCACGGTCCTCAGCAGGACTCCTAGTGGTTCCCAGGCCACTGTGTGGACACGGGCCGTCTACCCTCATACCTGACGGCTCTCGCACAGGACTGAACAACACGGCTAAGGGCGGGGCGGTCATGTGGGGAGGGATCTGGCTATGATCTGTTTGACAAGAAAAACACTTGGCCTTCCCTTGGTTACTGGCAGCAGAGATGGATTTCCTAGTTAGATTAGGTACTTCCCAGCGCTTGAAAAAAATGAACACACATATATAGCCAGAGCTCTCAGGGACAGGAGAATCTGGGCTTTTTCATGGGATCGGAGACATCTGGGATGAAGGATGGCTATGCTCAGAGAAAAAGGCAAGCTGCAGAGGTGTCCAGAATGCATGATGTATTTACATCTTATATGTAAATGCTCAGGAAAAAAAATTGTGAATATAATTGAGGAGGTGAGTAGAACTAGGGGTAGACAAAAGACGGCTTTCATGTTGTCCTAGGAACATTTCTATACTTTTTAGCATGTTTAAGGAAGAATGCATGCATATTTAACATATATAATTAATAAATACTGTAAAGTATCCCAAAAAGTGAGAGTATAATTGCAGATGAAGGTCTAAAAGACACCTTCTCCATTTCCTATCTCTGAGCAGCTGCCTTCTCAAGAGGCTTCGGGAAGGAAGCTCCATGGTGTTCTAGAAGCATCCAGAGAACTCAACAGGTTTCTGAGCACAGGTGTGTAAGCAGGTGGAGGTAACCAGAACTACTCTGCTACAGCTTTCGATGCCCAGGGGGTGATGGGTGGGGGTGATGAGAGGCTGGGAGGATGGACCATTCAAAGTGGTCATTACTGTGCATGGAGACACACTTTTCCAGTCCTTTGGGGGGGTAAGACATCTATCCTGTCCATAACCGTGACACAAAGGCTAGAGCAAAATTTCCCTTCCACACACAAGCAGTGTCTGCTGGAATTTGTCCAGTCATGAATGTGTTTATTTGCTATGGAAGGAGGACAAGCAGTTTCCGCCAGCCCTGCCCCTCCCCCTAAGCAGTACCACCGATTGAACCCCACTCCCCACTCCCTTGAGGGGGGTAAGAACCTTGGCTTCCAGCTCTGCTTCCAGAATCTTGCTCCCTCCCTAAAGAGTGGAGACTGGGGGCTGGTATCAGAGATTGTCTGAGAACCTGGACATAATGGGCCCCAAGGCAGCGCCACACTTAACAGAGGCAGGAAAGGAGAACCCGTCTACTTCGCAAGCCCAACAGTGCAGGCACGCCATGCTTCCAGTCTGACCGACCACACACCACAACAGCCCAGGAGCTTGAACAAATACCGAAGCCTGGATCCTACCCCCAGAGATCCTGATTTAACTGAGCCGGGGTGCCCCAGCAGCAGATGTTTCAAAAGCTCCCCAGGTGAATCTAATATGTAGCCGGGGTTGAGAGCCCCCATCCCAGAACTGGACGATGACAACTTGATCGGCCTTCCCCGAAGCCTTCCCTCCTCCAGCACAAAGGCCCAGCTCTGGGGAGCCCAGCTGCTCCCCATCTCCAGCCTGTATTCTCCTGCATGACTCTCCCCTTAACCCACACCTCACTTCCCCCGGGATCTGCCTGGAATGGGTGTCCTGGAGCTGAGGACAGCAGGCCGCTGATGACCCTGCTCAAGCTTCCCAAGCTCCTGCTTCTGCCCCCAGGAGGGGTGAAGGACTGACTCGGGCCCCTATGTCACAAGCACCTCATGCTCTTCTAAGATCCCATTTTCTCGTAACTCATAGAGCACGGGCCCCAGTCATCCTCTTGGAAAACAGAATCACCAACCCATTCTTTTGAGGTTTTTCTTACAATTAGGTGTGCCTTTCCAGCAACTCATTAAATGTCTGCTCCTGATCATCTGAGCTCCTCATTTTGGTTGAAAATCCATTGGACATTATTATAGTTCCAGTTCAGCTGCCCCATGTGCGGAAGACTGAGCTTCCCCCCTGGCCCCGACAGCTGGCTGGTATGTGTACAGGGAACCCAAGCTCATTGTTGGGAACGTAAATATGTAGCTCTGGAAGGAAGAGAATAAAATGAAGTCACAAAACTCAGCTTGTCACGGAAATGAGACTCAGCCTTTGAATTAATCAAGCTCAATCACTTTGCCCTATTAGTATGGGTAATTAAGAGACTTCCTTTTTTTTTTAAACACAGAGTGTAGGGAGAAGCTGCAGGTGTGACTGGGTGTTGATGAGCTCGAGGCTTACTTGTCGGGACGGCGGCCGTGAGTGGTAAGGTCAGAGCTATAGCTTGGAAAGGTCTACCCGGCAGGAAAAACTCACCTGGGAGGAATTGGGAGAAGGAGTCTTGGTAAGAAGTACTGAAGGCCTGGGGAGGTGGCGAGTGGATGTGGACGTGCGGAGGCTGGGAGAGCTGGGCTGTGCCAAGTGGCCCCTGGCCTGGGCACCGGGACTTAACGGGGCTCGCCGGGGTGCAGGCAAGGAGGCCGGGGCTCTGACGCCGGCCCTCAGTGCTGGGCCACTGAGGAGCTGAACAAATACTTACTTTCTGTTCCTAGCACAGGGGGAAGAGAGCTCTTCGGCCTCCGGGCTTTCATCTCCGGGGCCTTGACATTCTCCTTGGTGGGAGCATCTGGAACAGAGCAGGTAACCACAAACATTAGTTGGCTGCTGCCCAAGGAAATGAGCCGAGGAGGCATCTCAATAAAAAAATCCCACCCCGACAAAAATTAGAGCCCCCCCCACCACGTCCCGCTCCCCATTCCACTCAGGGGGCCCTCAGTGCCTGCCAGGCAGACGGCGCCTGCCACAGGGCACCTTCCTCCACAGGAGCACCAAAGAAGGAGCGTCCACTCCACTGCGCCTTATAAATCAGGTGGAGAGAGCACAGTCGCCCAGGCAAGACGAATGGACAGGCTCTCCTGGGAGCTAGTTCACACGTTCCCCTCTGTGGCAGGCATGGGCTTCCAGGAATCACGCCCTGGCAGGGCTGGAGCAGAGTCGGTGCCCTCTGCTTACCTCTCTACCCTCTGTTCCCTTCACTGGGCCTTCACTCAGTCAGGTGCACCGCTCTGCATTTCCCAAAGCCTGCTCTGCACAGAGAGGTCTCTCATACAGGAGGAGGAGGGGACAGGACCCATGCCCTTGGCTCACAGCCTGAGAGGCGCCTGCATCTTCTGATTCCTCAGACTGCCTTCTACATGTGGCCACTGACAGACCCCCAGACCAGACGGAGGCCTCAGAGCAAGCAGCCCGCACGCCTCCCAGGCCCCTGTGTGGAGCCTTGGACCCATTATGGGAGCTTCCATACCCCTCGTCAAGGTAGACCCCACGAAACCCTGCAGAGCCGTCAGGGTAGACCTGAAATGAGATATGCGTGGGTGCACGATTCTTTAAGCTTCTCCTTCACCTTCCCCGTCCACATTAATGCCAAGTGTGGACAAGGCCGGGGGAAACTCTCCCTTGTCAGGGCAGTAGAAAAACATAGTGCTGGGCTGGGCATAAAAGGCCTTACTGGGCCCCAAGGAGACTGAGCTTCAGGAAGTTTGGGGGAAACCACCCAGGAACTTGGATAAGAAGCAGCTGGTTAAAGAGCTATCACTATGTTCCAGCATTTTCCCCAGGAGCATTTTCCCCAAAGAGAATGCTCTTCAGGGATGGCTGGGAGCGAGCCTCCCCCTCAGAGCTCCTTCCTGCCATTCCCTTTCCTGCTCCTGATAGAGGAAGCTCAGAGGGAGGAAGGAGGGGGTGGGACTTTCCAGCTGATGCTTGGGCCACATTCCTGTGGCTTGGCTGGGGAGGAAGGGCCATCTTGCTGTCCTGTCTCCTAGATGGGGCAGTCCTAGCTGCTGACACGTGCCCTCTCCCAGGCTGGCTCCTGGGGGTTTGCGGGGTGGACACAGGTTGCGCGGAACTAGGGCCTGGGGATGAACCCTTTCCCAGCACATGGACTCCTGATACTCCCATCTGGATGCATTACTCCTTCTAAATGGTATTTGCGTCTCTTTTCTGCCCAAGTAAATCCCCTGACAAAGAGTCAAGCTTCCTTCCTAACCGAAAGCCTGCCCACTCCCAGCGACAGCTGGGTAATCCAGGGACAGAGGCCTGATGCGGGCACTGTCCAAGCTCGCTGGCAGCTCCGAGGCACACGGGCCTCTAGGGCTGGGGAGACCATCTCCTACGGAAGTCAGCCAAAAGCTGTACACATGTCACTACAGGAAGGATGAAGCGTAGGCCTTAAGAAGAGCTTCCTAGCAGCCGGTGTATGACAGGGAATGGTCCTGAGGGGACACAGCTGCAAGAAGTCCTTTCAAGAGCACTTGATAACCTGGCCCCCTTCCCTTCTTCTGTTCCTCACTGTTATCCTCCTGCCGCCTCTGTTAGAGCAAGAGGAACCTCAGACGGTGAGTCAGGGGTCCTGCCTTCCGTTGCTGACACTGTCTGTGTCCCGTCTCCTCAGCAGGTGGCCCATATGCCTGGTTCCATGTGCATAATGGATGGAGGAGCAGAAAGTCCCACGGGGAGGGGATGGGATGATTTCACTTCCTCGCACTGAGTGTTTTCCCCAGGCCTAACGGTCATTCCCAGCTTCAGAAAAATCCTAAGTACATGTTTGTCAGCCTCTGTGGTTCTCAGCATGGGCTGCCCATTAGAAGCACTTGTACCTAGGTATCTCGCTCCCCAGATCCTGGTTTCATTGGTCTAGTTAAGGGCCTGGGTGTCAATAAGATCCAGAAGCTCCACAGATGATTTTAATAGGGTACTCGTCTCTCTCTTCAGGCCATGTGTATGCACACGTGTCTATGTGTGCGTACATATGTGTATGTGCCTGCATGTCGAGAGGTGGGGGTGGGGCCCAGGGAGGGTCTCGGGGACTAGTCTAAGACACAGGAATGCCAACCAGAGCTTCCCCTGATGTCTGCAGATCATGCCATATTCCAGGGCATGGGGTGGGTCTAGGGTTCCCTTGTTTAGGGCCCTCCCTTCAAGACCTGACAGCACCAAGGACAATTTGCAGAGAGCTGCACCCCAAAATGTGTTTGTTTCCCTTTTTTTCAAGGAAGAGGAAGAGAGAGCCAAGCATGCACAGAGTTCTATGTTCCTCGGTTTGAATACTCTCTTTGCCCGTCTTTCTTCTGGTGAGTTCTGGGACCTCACAAGAGGGAGATAAAGAAGGATCAGGGTTGTTGTTGTTTTAATTGATGCATAACTGGAGGCATAAGCCAGCAGAGGATGAGAGGCCTAGTGCTCCTGGGTCCCTAAAGAAGGGATGCAGAGACTGAGATCCCTTCTCCCCTCACGGGGTTGTGTCGGCCTTCATCTCCAAGCATCCTTAGAGCACAGACGCAGAGAGGAGGGTTCTAGTTTTGGTTCTGTCACCAGCAATCTTGGGATCACAAGCAAATCATTTCAGCCACTCTGGGTCTCTATTCCTACATCTGCACAAAGGAAGTAACACCTATTTTCTCTACCACACAGTGTTAAGAGACTCAAAGAGACTCAAAGAGACTCAAAGAGGCATACTCAGAATGTATCCGTAGTGCTCGGGAAAGGAGAAAAGTGATCATTTACTTACTAACTCATTCCTCCTGTTTTCTGCATTTCCTCACCTCCCTCTGAGTCTGCTCTAAAATTCTCCACCTTCCAAACGCCCTGGCTGACCAGCCCCCACCCGCATGTTGCCCATTTCCCGCCTCCGAGTCTGTCCTCAGCTTCTGAGTGCTGGCCCGACACTGACGTGTGAGTACACTACCCTGTCTGGGCACTGAGCTTTGTTTTTAGAAGTTCTGTGCACTCTATCTTTCCATCTGACCATGAGGAAAGGGGCTCAAGTTTCCCTTTCAAGCCAGGCACACCCTCAGACTTGGAGCATCCCCCCCCACCGGGGTGGGCCTGGCCCCTCTTCCCTTGGCAGTCCTCCCACCCCACGGGGGCTGTGCGCACACCACAAGCCTCTAGCCCTCCGTGAGAACAGCAGCGAGGGGCAGGCTGGAGGGACCGTGTGCTTAATCAGAACCAGCTTTATGATTGCACGGCTGCCCAGGGGATAAAAATAATAGTCACACAAGTCTAAGAGCAGCTTGTATTTTCTATTTTAATCAGTTGGTGATGAAACTGGACTCCATTTCTAGATCAGGGCCCCAGGGCTGGAGTCCATGGCTGGCCTGGTTGTGCCCCTAAAGACGGATGGGGGAGGAAGATGGCAGTATAGAGAGGTGGGGGGCCTTGACATGGAGTGGAAAATGTGTCCTTATATGGGCAACGGCTCACCCCTTCCACTCTTGCGCTAGCTCCAGACCCAGCCCTCCTTCTGTCTTCCCCAACAGGCCAGTTCCCTGAGATACAAGCCCAAGGAAGGGGGCCTCTAGAAGGGGGTCCCAGCTTCCAGGAGTTCCACGAGGGGGCAGGGCAGAGGGGCTGGCTTCCTCCTCTGCCCGAGGGCAGGCAGCAAGCTGGCATCAACAGAAGAGAGGGTGCTCCAGGCGGGAGACAAGCTCTTCTCTGGCTCTGCCATTTGGGGCCTGTGAGCCCTTGGGCAAGCTCCCTGACCTTTTCTGAACCCGACCTTCACCAGGAACACCAGGAATCACACCCCAACAGAGTGAATGGGCTGGGTTACTTAGTCGGTGCCTGGCATGATGCTACGTGCTTTATCTGCTTACTTCAGGTTGAACCACAGCTTTGGCAATACTCAAGTGTCTCTGGCCTACCAGTACAGCAATTTTATTTAGTTCAGTCTAATGCATGTTAACTGCCAGTGACAACCAGAAGGACAAATGTGAAAGTGGGAGCAAACTTGTTACTATGGCAAGGACTCAGGCCAACGAAAAAAGGGTGCATCGAAATCTGCTCGGTCAAGATCAGAGGTGACTGACGGTCATGGCCACAGGTGTCACAGTAGTGAAGCTCCAGGGCTAGAGTTTAAATGTCCAGCCAGCTAGTCATTAGGTACGTGGACTTCAGCAGGCCACTCAGTCCCTCACGCCTCGATTTAGGCTTTTGTACTGTCACCCCACAAGCCCCCTTATCACAGTTACGAATCACCTCTGGGTTGCCAAACCCAATGGCCAGTGCTCAGGCTCACCTTACTCTCCTTGGCAGCCACATCTGATGCACTGATCCCAACATTCCTTTCTTATTGAAGTGGCCACCGTTTGGCTTCGGGGAGACCCCCTTCTCTGGGATTTCTTCCTATCTCACTATGCCCATTCCTCCTCGGTCTCCTCGGTGGACCTCTGTCCTGCCCTCCTTCTCATCCTGCCCCCTCCATCCACATCCACCCTAGGGACCTTGTTCAATCCCTGGACACTCAGTGGCCTCTTGTGTGGACGGCTCCCCCTATCCTGCCTCCAACTCTGACCTCCTTACTCAACTTCAGGTTCATCTAAATGCCTGCCTATGTGACATGCCCACCTGGACATCTGAGGGACATCTTAAACTTCACAGGGGCAAAATTCTTCATTGCCCCTTCCCTTATGCCTCCATCCAGAAAGTAGTACCAGTGTTATCTGTGCTCCCCTCTCACCTCTCACTTCCCTTTTCTCTCTCCACTTCCAATTCATGAGCAAATCCTATCATCTCTTACCTTGAGAATAGATTCTGAATCTGATCACTTTCCGCCACTTGCATGGAGTCTAAGCCGACATCAACTCCTGCCTGGGCCATCCCATCAACTACCCAGCTGGTTTCCCTGCTCTCCCTCTTGCCCATCCTGGGTCTGGTCACCATGGTCACCTCTGGTCACAATGTCCAGAGTTGGCCCACCACACTTAGAATAACGTCTGGTCTCCTGTCACAGCTCACAGCCTTGCAGATCTCATTGCTGCTTCCCCTCACCTCACTTCCCACCTCTCAGCCACTGCTCCTGGCTCAGCACCCCCAGGCCTTCCTGCTTTTGGGAATGTGTCAGGCATAGTCTCTGCTCAGAGCTTTGCTCTCACCCTTCCTTCTTCCTTCCAGACCTCTTCTGGCTTCCTTCAGACCTCTGTTCCACTGTCGCTTCTTCAGAGAGGCCTCCCAACCACCCTCTCCAACAGTAACATTCCCTTCCCCACAACCTGCTTAGTTTCCTTCGCAGCACCTGCTACTGCCTGAGATTAGACGATAGATCTGTTCATCTGTATTACTGTCTCTCCCTTACTGAATGTAAAGTCCCTGAAAATAGGAATCTCCTTTTTGTTCTCTGCTTTTAACCTAGCCCCTAAAGCAGCACCTGGCCCCGATATGAATGATGGCCCACTGGAACGTCACCTCCTCCCACACACAGGCATGGCCCTCCCTCGTCACAAAGCCCTCGATCTCAATGGTAGCCGAGGCCAGATGCCCTCAGCCAGGGTGGTTGGGGAAGGACAGCCTAAGCTGCCCTGTCCTGGGATTTTGGCCTACGAAGAGTTTTATTTCCCCACCTCTCACCTGGGTCTGAGAGGGAATGGGCCACTCAGGCCAGGTTCTGAGTGTGGGGACTGGACTGGGGACAGGGAGACAACCAGGCGAGCAGCCCCTCCTGTCGGCCAACAGCAGGCTGCAAGGAAGGATGGAGGGACTTCCCAGTGGGAAGGGCTGTGACAAGGGAGACCCAGACATCTCAGAGTGCGTACACTGACATGTTATTCATTGGACAGCGAGGCCATGCCGGGCAGTGGAAAGGGTAGGCTCCAGACCCAGACACACCGAGGTGTGAGTCCTGTGGAGGTAACTTATGTTCTAACTCCCTGCACACGATGGCTCTAAGCACACGGGCTTTGGGATCAGAGACACCCAGAGTCATCCCCCCTCACCTCCCACCCTGTGAATGTCCGTGTGACCTGGGAAAGTGGCCAACCCTCACCAAGCCTCAGTTTTCCCACTGAGAGATACCCTGCCCAGCTGTAGTATAAACTCCAAACGCACGAGGGTCTCTGGCCACAGCACACCTGGAAGGTTAGCTCTTGGGTGAGTTTTCTGGCAAGTCCTTCCCCACTCCGGGCTCAGGTGGTTTTTGGGCATATGTTGACACTTGCCTCCTGCTACAATTGGAAGGGTGGGACCAGAATTCAGATGGTGTAAAAGAACACCCTTTCCCTTGGGTAAAAGACCCACACAGCACGATTAAGAAAGCCGGACATGATGAATTATAAAAGCTACCGCCCTCTGTCTTTACTATCAGTGGGAAAAACAGGAGTACAGTTAATACTTCCGCTAATGAACCAAAGTCCTCTTTATGAGGCCCTGAAATGTATCATTGCATTGGCCACAGATGGATAGTCTTTTTTTTTTTCTTAAAGAGAGAGATCATAAGCAGGCAGAGAGGCAGGCAGAGAGAGAGGAGGAAGCAGGCTCCCCAGCAAGCAGAGAGCCCGATGCAGGGCTCGATGCAGGGCTCGATGCAGGGCTCGATCCCAGCACCCTGGGATCATAACCTGAGCCGAAGGCAGAGGCTTTAACCCACTGAGCCACCCAGGCGCCCCCACAGATGGATAGTCTTAATGGTGTTTGGCGCCGGCTGTGTGAGTGATAGCTCGTGACCATCAGGGGGCAGGGCCGGCGTGATGTCAGCATGAGCTACAGCCCCCTCCTCTAGTTGAGAGGGACCCCACTGCCCCTTGAGATGGATGCAGTCCTATCCAGAGGCTGAGCAGGCAGCTGGAGTTGGAGAGAGACAGGGAGACCCCACAGCATGAACGAACTTGCAAATTCAGTTACTTCCTAGGGCAAAGAGTTCTTCCATGTACTTTAACATATGACTTCTTTCAAGAATTTGATTTAAAACTATGGGCTCTCTCTTCAGAAAAATGCTCTAATCCACAAATGCACAAAATTCTGCATATCATTTCAAAGGGTGCATGGACCACCCCCCACCTCCCCGGCCCGGGGCGGGATCTTTAAGTGAGGTACAATGGCCTTGGGGAGCAGGGAGAGCTGGAAGGATCAGGGGGTGGAAGAAGGACAGGAAATCAGTCTGGCTGAGGAGAGCCCACGAGGGAAAAATGTGCTGCAAGGTAACAGGGAAACTGCAGTCCTTTGTCTAGAGGTGGCTCGTGAGGGAGAACTAAAGCTGGAAGGGATAAGGCGGCCACCCACATGTGGGGCACTAATACATCTCCTAGTCCAACAACAGGGAAAGGAGTGGGTGTGAAGGGGGCTACCCCTTTTCTCCTTGAAAAACAAAAACCAATTAACTGAGAGTCAGTCCTGTTATCTCAGCTTGTCTCGCTCCCATCCCTTTGCTGGATCTTAAGACCCAGCTCCTAGTCTGCAGCCCTAGGCCAAACTAGAGATAAGTAACAGTGATCAAGATTAGGGAGAGTACCAGGGAATCTGGTAGAAGGAGACCAGCTTAGGGGCAAGAAAAGTCCCATAAGTTGTAGAATGAATTCCCCAAACCTTAAAAATAAATAAATAAATAAAAATCCCCAAATGTATTCTATAGGGAAAAAGAAAATTTTATTTTGAAAACAAAGTTTGCTTTTAAAAATAAAACATTTGCTGTTTCTCAAAAAGGTGCTGACATTTCGCACATAAGGGGAATGAATTAGGGACGCCTGGGTGGCTCAGTTGGTTAAGCGGCTGCCTTCAGCTCAGGTCATGATCCCAGCGTCCTGGGATCAAGTCCCGCACTGGGCTCCTTGCTTGGCAGGGAGCCTGCTTCTCCCTCTGCCTCTGCCTGCCCTCTCTGTCTGCCTGTGCTTGTTCTTGCTCTCTCTCTCTCTCTGACAAATAAATAAATAAAATCTTTAAAAAAAAAAAAAAAGGGGGGGGAATGAATTACTATCCTTCCTTTAGCTAGCCATGTAAATAGGACCCGAAGAGCCCAGGGATTCCAAAAGCAGATACCCTCAGAAGCAGGCTGGGCTTCCTTCTAGATTGGTTGGATCTAGCAAGGGTCCCAAGTGCAGGCTGCAAGAAATAGGCTTTTGGGGTCACGTTCCCAGAAACACTTATTTTTTTAAAACTGTGGCACCTGTCTTAAAAGAAGCAGGAATCTGACCTGGGAGGGTGACAGCCAGGGCACACATGGGAGTACTGGACAGCAGCAGCCCCTACCTAAAGCCGCGAAACACGGGTTTTGAGCTCCACGCTGAACAGACCATACGTGGATTTACCAAATCTGCTCCCGAGACTCAGAGCTCTGGTGACAAACCCGTCACAGAACTCCAGGGAGACCCACACAATCCTCTACCATCTCAGCTTTGCTGCTGGCTACTGACTACTGAATTTGTTTTGCCACTGTATTTTTTTTTTTTTTAATGTCTCTTTTCAAGGCTCCTTTTTCGTAAAAAAAAAAAAAAAAAAAAAAAACAGAATCTTTTTCTTTCCTCCCATTCCTATTTGATCACAAATCTTGGTTTTCATGGCCAGGAAATCTGATTCTAAAGCTGAGAACAGGGACACAGGGTCCACATCTTGGGGAATGGCAGGGAAACAGGACGGGACTTCATAACCCAAGTGATTTTATTCCGGAGTCAGAACAACAAAGCCTTTGAGTTGCCTTATTTGGACGCTCGTTTTTCACGTGTCACTCATAGTTACTAACCAGGCATTTCAAGGGAAAGAAATTATTTCCCCCACACTATCTTTTTTGACAGTTCCAGGCAAGTAACGAGATAATAAGGAAGGGCTCTGGTTGGGAAGGCCCAAGATGGGGTTCTGGCCCTGGCTTGGCCCCTGCTGGACCAGGGAACTTGGAGCAGGATGCTCTCCTTCTCCACGGCCTTGGTCTCCTACCCTTTAAAATGAGGGCAGTAGCCTCAATCATCCCAAGGCTGGTTCTACTTCTGAGGCTCAACTGCTCAACTCCAGACCCAGGAGAGAAAGAAGAGTCACGAACACAGTCTGGCCTCAGCCTTTCCTCACTCAGAAACTCCACTCAGACCTGGGAGCCCTTGGCCCCCACGTGTCTCCTACTCTCCCTCTGCTGAATTACGGTGACTTTTTCTCCTCACAAAGGTGGGCCCTCCCCCTCTACCCCGAAGACACGGCCTCAACTCACCTCCTCGAGGAAGTGTCCCCCATGGACCTCCCGCCACTCCGTCCTCACGGTAGGGCTGACCTGCCGGCACGGACACTAGCTTGTTGCTGCTTGTGAAATACTATGTAGTCATTTTCCTGTGGGTGTGTCTTTTCTCCTCCTGCCCTGTGCCTGGCTTCCCTGCTCAGTAAGGCTCTACGTGTCAGGGGTCAGGACTGGGGACAGGGGTGGGAGGCAAGCAGGCGAGCAGCCCCTCCTGTCAGCCAAGGGCAGGCTACAAGGTCACACAGGGCCATCAAGTGGTGCTCCCCATTCTCCTTTCTGTCTCACTGTTTGCAAATGATGGCTTGACCCCACAAAGCGAATGCCTCCTGGAGGGATTGCAGTCTTGGAGGCAGTTCTGTCAAGGCATGGCTGTCAAGGGAAGGGCTGAGGAGTGGGACTCTGTGTGTGGCAGTGAGGGGAGGGCATGACCTACCGTCCACGGTGACTTGGCAGGAGCACTCAGCCTGGCCGGCGCCATTCTTGGCTATGCACTTGTATAAGCCTCTGTCCTCGGGCAGTGCCTTCTCGATGGAGACAGAGCACAGTGAGCCTAGGAAGGAAGAGGGAGAACAGTTGACGGGAGCAGGTACAAGCCCGATACTGGCACCTGGAATGTGGCAGGGGAGGGCTATTCACACGGACAGCCTCTGGAAGCCCAGAAGTCAGGGGTCTTGTGGGAACCAACCCTCTCTCCTTCCCAAAGGTGGGTACTTTTTGCTGATAACCCAGGTCCAATATATTCCTTCCTGGGACCCTCTTCCTGCCTCCCAGAGAGCTCTCTTAGGGAGACATCATGGAAAGGTGCTGAAGAAGAGGATGGGAGGGACGCCTGGGTGGCTCAGTTGGTTAAGCGGCTGCCTTTGGCTCAGGTCATGATCCCAGTGTCCTGGGATCGAGTCCCACATCGGGTTCCTTGCTCGGCAGGGAGCCTGCTTCTCCCTCTGCCTCTGCTTGCCACTCTGTCTGCCTGTGCTCGCTCCTGCTCTCTCTCTCTCTCTCTGACAAAAAAAAAAAAAAAAAAAGAGTATGAGATCGTGTCTGCCTTGGGAGAGCCTCCCACACAGTGGAAGGAGCAAATGGACCATGAACCTCAGACTTCGATGCCACCAAGACACACGAGCAGTCGCCAGCCACAAGTTTACGGACCTGTGTCAGGAAGAGTGGCAGGCGCAAAGGCGACACTTAGTTACAGCAATTATTCTGGGAATGCATCTTAGAGAAGGGAGTTCTGAACAAAGAGGTGGGTGAGGGAAGGCAGGAGTCCCTATCCAGCAGGGGCACTGACCTGGGGATGGGGGGCGTCTGCTGGGAGGAGAGGGTATCTATAGCCTGGCATCCTGGGGCTGGCTTCTCAGGAATGGTACGTGAGATGAGAAGCACGGCCAACCAGGGGCACTGGTCTGAGAGAGGGGCACTCTGGGATGGCCTCCCTGCAGGACAGGGTCTTTTGGTTGCCTCAGAGAGTGGTGGTGAAGCCCTTCTTCCCTCACGGGTCTCCCCACGCCCAGCACACTTGTCTTCTGCCCTGGTTGGGGGAATGAAGAGTCAGGCTGGGCAGGCACAGGAAGCAGGGGTCTGGCTACTTCTGTGGGATACCCCCCTGAGGTGATTTCCCTCAGGGTGCAGGAAAGGCCAGCTGAGGGCCAGGACCGCTGGGCCAGCCAGGAGGACAGTGGCACCCTAGCTCCTGCCTTCAGACACACAAACAAGCCAACAGCATGGCGCTCTGCCCAAAGCTGCCCCTGTTGTCAGGGCAGCAGTCATCACACAAGGAAGAGGACAGAGCAAGGGCCACGTGCAGCCTGCTGCCTGGAGTTACTGGCTTCAGCCACCTCATTCCCCGCAGCTCCTACTCCCCTAGCCAATGGCTCTGCACAAACTCTAGGCCTTGGGTTGGCTGAGCGGTGTGAATCCCAGGTGTGTATGTGGGGCAGCACAGCCAGAAGGGAGGCCAAAAGGCACCGATCTCAAAAAGTACCCTCACCCCCATTAGGCAGATCCCCAGACTTGACCAACAGATACAAGGATACTCAGAGAACCTCATTAAGGCCAGAAGGGAAGCAGAGCCATACTAGTTCCCTTTGCTTCTTGGCACCTGGGTAGTATCTTCAACAGGGAAACCTTCGTCCAACCACCTCCCTCCTACTTACACATAGCCCATTCTCAGGGAAGGCCTCCCTACATTCTCCCACCCGGGAGGGCATCGAGTCGTGATCTCTGCTCACTGCCCTTAGGAGACAGACTTTGCTGACACTGAACCAAAAAGGACTCAGGCTGGATTTTTAGGAAATCCATCATGAGAGTGAGACTGTAAAGCACAGGAATCTGGGTTGGAGGGAACTGTCCTCTCTAGAGAGAAGCTTCTACTCATCTGGGAGGGCAGGAGGATGCTCAGACGACCTCTGGTCCCCGAATTTGAGGCTTAGAGGAAACATACCCCCTCTTGTCACCGCCCTTCGGTCTGAGGCTAAGGCTCTGTGAGCAGACACTCCACTCCTGGTGAACATTCTGCTTGAATCCCTGCTGGTCCTTCAGTTTCAGCCCCCCAACCCTCCCTGGCCCCCCCTTCAGCCTTAAGCCTGAATGGCACCAACTGCAGAGACAATGGTGAGTCCGCCAGAAGTGGGGCATTTAGACCACAGCTCTCAACCCCTCAGCCAGGAACTCAGCAAAGCCGGGAGCTCTTCCTGCTGCCCAAAGCCAGGACCCGTGGCCACGTGCGTGGGCTGGGGGAGGGGCCCCCAGGCAGGCTAGCCCAGATTGAAGAATCTGGTATTTCCTGTGGGACAGCTTATTCCTGACCTCCAGGAAAAAAAACTCTTTCCCAGAGGTTTTTTTGTTTTTGTTTTTTTTTTTTTCTTTTTAGAGAAGCCTCAGCCTGGTGGGGAATTTTGAGAGGGAGGTGAGGGGGGGGTGGGAGCAGGCAGCATAGAATCAGAGATCTAATAAGTGGCTCAGCTTTAACTGTCCCTGGGAGAGCCTCTTGGGGCCATAGGGTCTGAAGATCTCCCATCTTGCTCCAAGTGTGTGGGAAGAGGGGTGAGTGGGAGGGGGCAGGGGGCTGGAGGTGGCTCAAAGTCCTGAAGGCTGTGCTCTGAGGAGGCCCTCAGTGAGCGGTGCCTCCCCAGTTTGGTCCCCTAGGAGGTCTGGACAGCACAACACAGCTCCAGGTCACCTCCTCAGGGATGGTGCCTTCCCTGTCACCCATAAGCATCCCCAGCCACGGACGGCCCTCTTTGGTGCCCTGAGTTTCCCTTTATCCAAACATGTCTACCAAGGCCATTGCTAAAATGCATGTCTGTCTCCCCCATTAGTTCTCAGAGGGCAGTGACTGTGTCTATTATGAATGTTTTTCCTGAGCCTGGAATGCAGTCACAGGAAAAAAAAAAAAAAAAAAAAA
>RCUC01116430.1:0-47632 GCA_003697995.1 Taxidea taxus jeffersonii | reverse complement strand
GGCCTCCTAGTAAACCCACACGTAGTGAGTGTTAAAACTATTTATTAATTGAAATATTTGACTTTAACTTATAAGAAAACCAAAAATATTTTAACTTCACAGCACACATACAAGCATTTTTTGTCTTCTATCATTTAAAAAAAAAAAGTCATTTTCTAACCTTAGTAAATCCAGTTCACCATAATGAGCCAAAATTTCTAGTGATCCAATTCTAAACCATGATTTTGCAACATGCAGCACTATTGCACCTGAAAAACACACATTTTAGCATATTTTTAGCATTTTAAACTGCAAATACAGCATAATATGCTTTCCTAAAAATTTAAATTATTTTAGTAAAAAAACAATACAGACACCCAATTTATCAGAAAAGCAACTAATGATACCCTAGAAAGGATCAAGGATTTTTCTCTATTTCTTTAAGCCTTGAATTGGTTCAAATGTCGGGAACCACAAGACTTTCATAAATATGAGGGCTCTAACCTCACTAAACGCTGCTCAGTCAAGCTGTTAGGCTCCAAACACGGGATTCCCACTGTCTCCTCTGTTGCGACATCTTCCCCATACTCACCGTGAAATAGGGCATTAGTAAATGATTTACATGGCATAGTCCCTGCAAGTGCCTTCTCTGGGTGTAACTAACGGAAAACCCATTTCAATAAATAAACGTTTGCATACATTCTAACTTGTGAAACACAGAAGAGAGAAAGTGAATCTATGCATTTTTGTGTTAGTGTTTGCAGCCTTCCATACAATTAGTAAAGAGAATGCATGTTTTTTCCCCAAAAAGAATGCGGTACTTGCGTGTGTTTGGATGTGAAGATGAGGTCTATCCCTGCAAACAAAGCCTCCTGCTCTGTTGGTCCTGCCCTTCCACACAACCCCTCCCCCCCCTGCCCTGCCCCACCGCTACCTCTGGGCCTTTGTGCTATTCCCTGCTCTATGTGCGCGCACACTCTTTCTTCTCCCCCAACTGAAATCCTTTGTAATCTCAAAGGTAAATAACCCTTAACTCCTTCAAGGATGAATATTTTAGGGGGATTGTTTTTTATGAAAATTTTGTCAAAACATATTAGGCGCTAAGCATAAAGAATATAACACGTGCCCTCAGTGAATCACCGTGTTCATCAGCAAAGATGTTGCCTCGTCATCCAACGATGTCCACAGGACCCAATAGAGCAGGCAGGGCTGTCAGCAGCCCTCAATGGCTCTGCTTTCTAAACTGTTGAATAAGTTTAATATTGGGTGACTGGCTGGTAGCCAGTACCCCAACTTACTACCGACTTAGTCGGTAGGGCATGCAACTCTTGATCTCAGGGTAGCAAGGGCAAGTCCCATGGTGGTGTAGAGCTTACAATCAATCCATCAATCAAATACACTTATTATTGATTTTTTAGGTGTCTTCCATTCAAGGTCAAGTTTCTCTCGCTGTTTCTCTTTGCTGCCCTATAGCACACATGTCACCCCTTCCTAATTTTTTTTTTATTTCTGGCTTCCTAAAGGCTGAGGAAGGGTCACCTGGGTGGCTCAGTTGGTTGAGCAACTGCCTTCGGCTCGGGTCATGATCCCGGAGTCCTGGGATCGAGTCCCACATCAGGCTCCCAGCTCCATGGGGAGTCTGCTTCTCCCTCTGACCTCCCCTCTCATGCTGTCTCACTCTGTCTCTCTCTCTCAAATAAATAAGTAAAATATTAAAAAATAAAATAAAATAAAATAAAGGCTGAGGAAAAAGTTAACTGAATCAATTGGAAGCAAGCATGAAGAGTGAGCAGTCAGGCTCTGAGGAAAGGTCCGAGGGTCTCTCCTTAGAAGAAAGTATATGAACTTTTGGGTTCCAGCTTTGTAACATTTTGCTGGCTGTCCATAAACATTTTTGTTCACTTCCCAGATGTCTACTGTTTGAAACCAAAGAGCCAGTGATGGAAGGATGTGGGAAAGGATATCCTATGGTAATATCCTAGTGATACAATTACATCTTAAAGAACCACGGGTCATTTTTTTTTTAATTTTTAAAAAGATTTTATTTATTTATTTGACAGAGAGAGATCACAAGTAGGCAGAGAGGTAGGCAGAGAGAGAGGGGTAAGCAGGCTCCCCACTGAGTAGAGAGGCTGATGCGGGGCTCAATCCCAGGACTCGAGATCATGACCCGAGCTAAAGGCAGAGGCTTAACCCACTGAGCCACCCAGGCGCCCCCACGGGTCATTTTTTAAGAAGATTGCAAAGATGTCCAGGATCTGTTCTTCTTTAAGAACTCAGCCTAATTTTATGTAAGTATTCTAAAAATTATTGTTACCTCTTTCTTTCACGGTATTTCCATTGTAGAATCGATCTCTCCATACTTCATCATCATTCACAACCAGACTGAAACATAAGAGAATCCAACAATTAAAGTTTCATTTTAACTCCTAGCGAGTTACCAAGAAGTACCTGAAACCATAAGAAACAATGAGAAATCATGCTACCATAGATCTATTGGCCCAATTTACTGATACATGCCTGCAGATAACACGACACAGTCCTGAAAGTTAGCTTCAAGGAAAAAGGAATTACCTTGCAGCCCTGCTAGTTGGAATTCCAAGAGAGTGCATAGCCTCGCTGCATAAAAATTCTCTCACTGAGGAACGAAGTACAGCTCTGCCATCACCATTTCTAGGTCAAATAAGAGGAAAAAAAGAGTTTCATTTGTAATGAAGACAACATCAATTTTTATTTAGATGATTAAAAAAAATACCAACTGTACCGGGAGTATGGAGTCTTTCCTGAGCCCTTTAATTGGAGTTCCCACTTTTCACCCTGCCTTCAACAACAACAAAGAAATCTAAGTTAGAAGATTCATGTTACTATTTAGCAGAAAAGCTACCATACCAGAAAACATGTGGTACCTGTTCATGTAAATTCCAATAAGGTGAGCTCTTCCGTCCCCAAGCTGACCTGCCCATATCCCAAACTAAAGGAGAAAAAGGAAAATTATTCATGCTTATTACCCTTTAAAGTTTTCATAGTAATTTTATAGCCAGTTATTTTGTCAAAATTGAGAATGGGGTATTGCATTTTTAGGATTATAAGAATCAACAACTTGAACAAAGGTGAAAAAAAATTCAATCAATAACACATAAGTGAAATTCATTTTAAAAATATAAATTTAAGACATATGATTAACTTCTTCATCTTACAGCTAAGCTCAAGTTGGTAAGGTGTAGAATATTTAGAACTGATCTACTGACCTATTTAATTTCAGAATATGAACTAGGAACAATTAATTCATAGAAAGTTTGCCTATAGAATATGTATGTGATATAAAATCAAGAACATACTTGTAACTGAAAAAATGCTTTTGAACTTACATAGTTAGCTGTTTTCAACATTTTCTGTTGTGGTTGCCCAACTCCCAGTTATACCACATACTAGCTACAGAAATCTGGGTTACTTAATCCCACTGAGACTGACCTTTCATTTCTGTAAAATGGGATAACCCTTGCCAGGTTGTTTTAAGAATGAATGCCAACGGATGCTCTGTACTATGTCCAACATAATGCAAGTGCTCATGAGATGGTAATAATTATCATTACCAACAGTGATTGGCTAACTTAGACATCGTTCCATTTTCCACATGCGTGTTACTTCCACCAGAAAGTGTCTCTGACTTTCTGAGACTAGGAGGGTTCTGTGAATTCCCCTAACTCCTATACTTAACCCTATCACGACCCTGATGTTATCGGAATTGATTCCTTCATCCTCTCCCCTAGAGTATTAGTTAGCATTCAGAGCTAAGGGGACAGGTCTCATTCACCTTTATAGCTCTTGGCACAAAAAAGGAGTTCTATAAACTATGAACTATGTTAGAACTATGTTTATAGTTCTAACAGAAAAACATGAATTTGAGAAAAATCTACCCAGTATTTTAATTTTTCATCTTTACCAGGAATAGATCACCATTAGTTTTCGCTATCTCTAGCTACCTCTAAAAGCACAAATCTTGAGAGGTGCTCTCAGCATACTCTGGAAATTTCTAAAGTCAACAATGCATTAGGTATATCCCACACCATGAAAAATAAATAGAAAGAATGGTGAATCCAGGGTTAGGAGTGTCAGGGGAAACAAGAAGGTAGTTCTCTATTAATAAAAATCAATTACTGTTCAAAATGACAAACCTAGGGCACCTGGGTGGCTCAGTGGGCTAAAGCCTCTGCCTCCAATTCAGGTCATGATCCCAGGGTCCTGGGATCGAGCCCCACATCGGACTCTCTGCTCAGCAGGGAGCCTACTTCCCCCTCCTCTCTCTGACTGCTTCTTTGCCTACTTGTGATCTCTGTCAAATAAATAAATAAAATCTTTTTTAAAAAATTACAAACCCATCCTTATAAATAAATCTTTATAATTTCAAATCAGAGAGAAGCAAGAGATGAAATGTGAAATTGATTTTTAAAAATCTAATATACTATACTACAAAAAAAAACCCTACAAAAAAATACAGCTTAACAAAACTCTGCAGGGCTTACGGTCTGCATCTGTGCTCTAACCGTACATGTGAATACGAAATGCTATCTAATGAGTTTAACATATATGGAGAATGGCTTTTTGAACTGTGGAATCCCTATGTTTGGGAGCTAGGAAAAAAACACAAGGATCACCTACTCCAGAAGTTTCAAAATTGATAAATATAGTTCAGCAAAATGTTAATAATTATTCCTTAAAAACAAAACACAATAAAACCCCAGAGTCAAATATGTTTAGAAAATGGGGTGTTAAATAAAATTAAACAGATTTTTTTTGCCACAGCCCTTCGCACAACTCCTGGAATGGACCTGGCCAACCCTTGTATGTTATGGTTCAAGACACTGAGGTTCTAGTTTGTCATAGATTACCCAGATGTCTTTTTTAATTCTAATGGTCTATCTCACCTTGCTTCTTAGCTTATGTTAGCTTAGCTTCCATGATACGCTTGCTTCTTAGGACATTGAGGAATGGAAGCAACAAAAATCTAAAATGAATTAACTGCCCCCAACAAACCAGAGCCTGATATTATCATTATTGTCATCGCTATCATGAAAGCACTTTTCACTTTTCGTATTTCCGGACTTAATCCTTACTCCAACTCTATTACATTTTGCTGCTTTTCCTAATATATATTCCAAAGGAAACAAGCCCCCCCGACAACCAGACTGCTAATTTTATCTGGTTCACAGGAAAGTCACAGCAAGTTCAACCACTGGTCCTGTGTTCCTTCTCTTTCTTTCTCTCTCTCTTTAAATTTAGTCAGATACCACAACCTGAACTTCCTTCAATATCTTAACTTCACTTCTAGAGGGTGCTTTCTTAATTTTTTCAGCATACATAACACCCCCAGTTAATCCTGATTAAATTCTAGCCGTTTCTAGCAGTTCTAAAACTTTGTTCTGCAGCTATACTGGAAGAACTATAATCTCTTCAACTTTCTAGGGCTTTTATATTGACTTGTTATGCTACTTGACTTTGCCTACATCTCTTACCTGAAACTTCCCTGAATGAGTTCTCTAGCAATAATTCATAGAAATTTTACATAGCACTACCCCAGTTTTCTCCATTCCATCAAAGAAAGTTGGGCATTAGCTTTCTCACAGCAAGAAATCACATCAGCTAGTTATAAATATCTTATGATGACACATTCTTCTAGAAACATCTTGTCGTAGTCTCCATACACTAACATTAGAGGAATTAATGCAAAACAACTTCATAAATAGGAAAGCATCTCCACCAGCTGTTTATATATTACATGAGGGAAATTAGCCTGATGCTACTCATACCTGATGCCCACCATATCTGTAAGCCAGTGGAATGGATCCAAATATTATCCTTTCACCACTGACAAGCTGGATAAAATCATCTGTTTTTGAGACACGTAAGTCAAGGTCCAAAATATCTTCTAGAACTTCCTGATGTAGGGAAAAAAAAAAAAAAAACCAAAAAGACCTTACAAACTTAAGTAATCCTTTAATAATTTTGAGAAAAGAGACTTGATGGAAGAAAGAAAATTAAGAGAATGAAACTCTTCCAAAAGTACATTAATATTTTCTCATGATGGATATACCATACTTTATATAATTATTTGTGCTATATGGGAAAATCAGTTCTATTAGATAGTTTTAAAATTTTTATGTAATTCTTGTGATGCATAGTAAAAATACTATTTTTCTTAGCACGCATTCTTTAAAGTAACTAGAAAAAAGTAAATGTTCTATTTCTATCCCAAATCCAAATGTATCATGAGAAACAATTTATCATTTGTTATTAGAAGCCGTTTCTAAGAATTAAACTCATTTGCCCCCTTTTTTCAAAAAAGTGTATCTTTGTAAGTCAACTTTAAGATGAAATGGAGTACTAGGGTCTAGGAATCAGTATCAAAAAGTGATTTTTTTAAAAGATTTTATTTATTTATTTGACACAGAGAGATCCCAAGCAGGCAGAAAGGTAGGCAGAGAGAGGGGGTGGGGAAGCAGGCTCCCCGCTGAGCAGAGAGCCCGATGCGGGACTGGATCCCAGGACCCTGAGATCACGACCTGAGCCAAAGGCAGAGGCTTAACCCTCTGAGCCACCCAGGCGTCCCCAAAAAGTGAATGACTTTTTTTTTGAATGATTTTTAAGAATGACATTCTCCAAGTGTCTGAATTTTAAACACAAATATAATCATTTACCAATAGACTAACAATTCAACTCACACAGTGTGACTCTCTCTTTTAGACAACAGCTATAATGAATCAAGTATTTTTGTTGTGAAAAAATAAAGCCTAACCTTTGAAACTGCTACAAGACATACTCCTGATTTGAAAGGAGTAGGGAAGGCAACTGAAAAAATACAGTTTTTCACTTTACGAACGTAATTTTCTTTAACAGGATCAAGTGGGAACACAGCTGATTAAAAAAAAAACAAAAAACAGAACAACTCTTCTTAAGAAATTCTCATTTGTCCCATAGACAACATTAATATTCCTCAGGACTATAGTTCTTTGAGAGAATCAATGTATACCACTCTTCTTCCCACTTTATTATTTAAAGTATATTTTGTCATTTTCAACCATATCTATCCAGTATTCATATAACACAGTAAGTGGAACCATCCAAGAAGATGGGAGATGGAAAAAGTTTTAAACAAGACACATACCCTGTCTTCGAGGATTTTCACTTGTGGGAGACCAACAGGATACACAATGTTTATAAATAAGAATGTAGAAGCAAAGTCGAGGTGAGCTGCATTATACTTTTAGAATTATAGTACTAGCCAATTCAATGTATCCCAACCCCAAAATATTAGGCAATTAATCACATTCTTTCTGCCCTTCAGAAAATCATAATTACTGAAGGACACAGATACTTATTAAAAACTCTAACACCAGGCAACAGATGTTTTACTAAATGTAGAAAACATGCACTAAAACACATGTACCTTATTTTAAAAGCTGTACAAAAAAAAAGAGTTTTGAGCATGATTTAGATACTCAGAATGTATTTTCTTTTAAATACAATTAAAAAAATCTTAATCTGCTCTCCTCACCCAAACCAATTAAAACAAAATAACAAACAGAAGAGGGCAGATGTATTACTAAAATCACAAAACAAGGGGACACAAAAACTTGTTTCTGGGTAGAGATTATATTGTCAAGATGCCAGTATAACCAAATTATTTAATAAACATATGGCAACCCAACCAACATCCTAGTAGGATTTTTTTGAAGAAACAGATCATCTTAGGGATGCCTGGGTGGCTCAGTTGGTTAAGCATTTGCCTTAGGCTCAGGTCATGGCTCCCTGCTCAGTGGGGAGCCTGCTTCTCCCTCTCCCTCTGCTGCTTCTCCTGCTTATGCGTTCTCTATCTCTCAAATAAATAAATAAAATCTTTTTTTAACAAAAGCTTATGGGGGCGCCTGGGTGGCTCAGTGGGTTAAAGCCTCTGCCTTCAGCTCAGGTCATGATCCCAGGGTCCTTGAATGGAGCCCCGCAAAATCTTTAAAAAAAACCCTCATCATCTTTAAGTGTAAATCTTGAAAAATAAAAACTAATTTTTTTTAGAAATGGGAGTTTTCTTATCCCAAATTATAAAAACACAGTAACTAAAAAGTTATCCCCAAAATAGATGCAAACAAAGGGACTCAATAAAAAGAACAGAAACAGGGGCGTCTGGGTGGCTCAGTGGGCTAAAGCCTCTGCCTTCAGCTCAGGTCATGATCCCAGGGTCCTGGGATCGAGCCCTGCATCGAGCCCTGCATTGGGCTCCCTGCATTGGGGCTCTCTGCTCAGCAGGGAGCCTGCCTCCCCTCTCTCTGTGCCTGCCTCTCTGCCTACTTGTGATCTCTATCTGTCAAATAAATAAATAAAATCTTAAAAAAAAAAAGAATAGAAACAGCCCAAAGTAATGTTAAGAATTCTCTATATAATAAAAATGGTATTTTGCATCAGTACAGAAAGGCAGCATCAAGACAATTTATCCAACTGTTCAGATTAACTTCTATTTATCCCACCCAAGCCTATGTGAACCAAATGTCAGCTATAACAGAAATAAGAGTAATCTTCTATCTTTCCCAGATAAGTATAAAAACAAGCAAATGTGGACCAGATTTAACCTTTATATTTTCCCCTAAATATATGGTATGTAAGGCACATCATGGGGAACAAATGGGTAGTCAGTCAAAAAACAACTGATTTCAGCATTCACCACAGAAAACCTGACAACATGATGAAAAGCAGAAGATCTAATAGTGTATTTTCTTCTCTTTTAGGAGACCCACTAGGTGGAAATAGACTAAATAATAATTTATGCATTTATAATGATGCCCTAACATTTTTTTAAAAGAGTATTTATTTATTTATTTGACAGAGATCACAAGTAGGCAGAGAGGCAGGCAGAGAGAAAGGAAGGGGAGCAGGCTCCCTGCTGAGCAGAGAACCCGATGCGATGCGGGGCTCCATCCCAGGACCCTGGGATCATGACCTGAGCCAAAGGCAGAGGCCTTAACCCACTGAGCCACCCAGATGCCCCATGATGCCCTAATATTTTAGTAGAGCACAGACAGTATACACCGTTCATTAATACCCACGATTTTGCACTGACTGATTCACATTTTGGCAAAGTCAATACACTTAGTCATTGGCTGCGGAACAAAAAGAGGCTAACTGCCTCAGAGGTCCCCACCCCGCACCCTTGTTACACTTCCAGCAAATAATCAGTTATAGACTACAAACCCAATCCAAGACAAAATTCCAAATGTACAGTAAGTCTTTATCTTAACATCTCAGAGAAATCAGTCATTCCAAAATTAAATTCTTTAGCATTCAGTTCTGCCTTATGAAATCCACAAAAACTGCTCATCTTTCAGTGCAACAAAGTCTGAACCTCTTCTCTCAATAAATGTTCTTACCACAGTTACCTTGGTAACCATTGATCATTTACCTCAACAGCAGGATGAGACATTTTCAGGCAGCGCTATGAACCAAGACATGGTATACATGTATACGCGGTATCATGTACGTAATCTCTCCTTGGCTCTAAAACCGGGTCCTACCATAGATCATGTTTTGGACAGTATCATCACTATGGAAAGAAGATGTCTTCTTAAAGTCAGCTCTCCAACGTCGAAATAACAACTCTGAAAAATGCTTTCCATTACATCCCTGCTCCATGTTGGTCAGTCAATACCGGTTGTTTCGTTCATGTAAGTGCAGTCAGAAAGACCCAGGTTGTCCCTAAGCCTGTGCATTAGAGGAGTCTGTTCCCTCACGGTTCCTCGCACAGCTCAGTGGTTCCAGCTTCCCAAACACAGGCTTGGCCTCGCTGTGTCAAAAGAACTACTTTGGATCTCCTATTGGTAGGTTATGGCTCATCACAAGTTTAGCTACACTGTGACGTCAGAAACTCACAAACATCATCTGCTTTCCCTGCTTAGCCTTGGCATGCTCCATCTCTTTAAGAGCTAGGTATTTTGTTTTAACAGGGAAAACGAGCTCTAAATGAAAATGGCCGGGCAGGGAGCGCTGTATCTGCCAACTGTGAGCTTGAGAAGACACGGAAATCCTATCTGTGTTCCTACCTGTGAAAAGGGCAAATGATAATAATCTAGGTTGTAGGATTGTTGTAAATACAAGCCTTAATTGCTACACTTCCATGGCATAGTCTACCTGCGGAGTTATTTCTTAATACAAGCCTGTATCAGGTCATAGATGTGTACTAACAACCTTTATTTGTAAAGCACCTGGCGTGTTTTTTGTTTTTTTTTTTTACATCATATTCTTCAAGATTGGGGAAAAAAAACCATAAGATTGCCTTATTTTAATAAACTTTATTCTATGCCTTTATTCAGTAAAAAACAACACTCTGAAGAGAAATGTAAAAATAATGTCCTCAGCTGTACTACGGGTACTTTTCATTTTTTAAATGCAAAAAGCAGGGTTCAAAAGAACAGATAAAAACTTTAGAGAATTGTAGTTGCCTATTTGCTGGTCTATTTCCCGGTAACATTGAATTTTTTGAGGACAGATGACGTTTCTTTCATTTCTGTCTCCCTATCGCCTGCACACTCTCTCCCCGCCTCTGTGCGGACGTTGAATGACTAATTACAGCACGGATTTCCGTTCTAAGTCCGCTTTCTCATTACCACGCGAGTAGATCGGGCTGTAGGATCAAGGAGAGGTCTTTCTAACCCACATCAGGTACTAATCCTGGCCATATGCCAGGATCCCCTAGGCTGGCAAATATGTTCAACATTACTAAATACTAAACACTTTCACACAGCTAGGTACACCCACGAGTGGGACTCCTACCCAGATAGGAGCAAGACTGCCAATCTATGTCACGATATACCTATAAGGTTTTCAGAGGACAAAGTCCAAAAGTCGAGAGACAAGGCTAATTTAGCTTCCGTCTCACAATAGTCCAGCCGGCGGCTCGACCCGTTACTGGGAAGATGCAAAAGGCGGCCACTTCCTTTGAGGCCAGGTAGCAACGAGCAGCGGACGACGGCGTGCCAGGTCACGCCCAAGAGAAACAGCGGCGGACCCGGGAGCCCCCAGATCGGGAACCCGATTCTCTGAGTCATCTCTCTGCCTAAACACGCGGAACAGAAGAGCTGGCGACGGCGGGGCCGGTCTCCCGAAGCTCCGTGTTTACGGCGACTGCGGGAGCTCCTGGCTCCCCGCAGCGGCAGGCAGGGGCTCGGGAGACGCGGCTCGCCCTGACAGAAGGTCCCGCGGGGCCGCTGCCGGTCCCGGAGCCGGCAGGGGCTGGGAGCCGGGACACTCGCGCGAACTGGGCGAGGACGAGGGGGGGGCGCCCGAGGTTCCGCGCGGCCGTCCCGGGAGCGCGCCTTCGCCGCAGGCCCGGGGAGGGGCCGAAGCTCTTCCTGTGCCAAGTTTCCGGCTCCGGGTCCCGGGAGGCGGACCGTGGGGCCACAGGCGGAGCCAACGCTCCGCCGCGGCTTTCAGACTCGGACCATGGCCTCATGCCGGTGGCCCTGGCGCCGCTGCTGCTCCTGGAGGCCGGCGGCCCGGAGCCCCGGCCCCGGCTCCCCCTGCCGCTCCGGGCCGCCCTCGGCTGCAGACGCCAGCGCTCAGGTGAGGCCCCGAGGCGCGCGCGGCGGCGGGGCGCAGAGGTCACGGCGCCAATGACAGCGGCGCGGCGGAATGAATGGGAGCTCGCGGCACGTGCGTCGGGGCTGGGGGCCGCGGGGCAGCGCTGCTGGGGGACCCGGGGCTGGCTGGGCGCCGGGCCGCGAGCCCCGCGGGGGGACGTGGAGCGGTGGGCGCCGGGGGTCCGCCAGGAGCTGGGGCGCCCCGCGCGAGACTGCAGGGCGCGGTCCTGGGGGACCCCGACGCCGCGGGGCTTGGGGAGGGAGCGGTGGGGAGCCAGGCCTCGGGGAAAGTGCCGGGGGAGAGGGGCAGGCAGGTTGTCTCCTGGGGTCGGGAGCCGGGGAAGCCTGGAGGCCCGACTCCAGCTGTTGCCTTTCGGATTTCAGTCAGGGCTTCAGGAGGAAGGTGTTAGGATTTTAGAGCAAAAAGGTGCTCTGAGGGCTCAGGGATCCGGGCGGGTTCGGAATAGGCGGTCTGTGGAGAGTGTAGGGCTGATGCTCTGGGCAGCGGGTTTCTGTCGCACCGTAGTTGCTTCCCCGGGAGACCCTACCTGGACGACGCGGAAGGGCACTGGAAGGAGAAACGGCCTGAGGATGTCACAAGTAGAGAAACCTTGAGCTGTGATTTAATGTGACTTCTTGAGTAGAGTCAGAAATCCCAGCGCTAACCATGGCTCCTTGACTCTCCTCTGCTGCTCTTGGGCCCGAGCTCATTTTTCTCCCTTTCCGCCCAGTTTAGGCTCGGTAGAGTGGCATGTTCTGTGGCCCCATGAGTCAGTTTTTCCTGCACTTTGTAGTGATTGACTCTCAACGTGCCATAGAGTAGGCGCATTCCGTTTAGAGTAATTGAGCAAAATCTGTAGAGTCTGGAGGCTTCTCCAGTCACGCGGTAATTACGATGTGTTCCCTTTGCATCCGCAAGGCTCGTTTTTTTTTTTTTTTTGTTTTTTTTTAAGTTTATTGAATTTAGGGCTTTGGGACGTTTCATATTCCCACGTATTCCCCAAACACCGAATACACATCACAACTTACCCAGAACGGCCACTTGGAGAGAGAATAGGGCTTTGCTGGGATCTGTTTCAGTACTGTCCTAACCAGACTTCAAATGTTTCTAGCATCATAGACGAAGGCATTATTTGGAGAGATGTTTGCACCCTCCATCTAATAGCACTGGATACTTCTTTAGCACTCCTTTAAAAAAAAAAAAATTAAAATCCAGTATAGGAACACCTGGGTGCCTCAGTCGATTAAGCATCTGCCTTCTGCTCAGGTGGTCCTGGGATCCAGCCCCTCATCAGGCTTCCTGCTTAGCAGGGAGCCTGCCTGGGCGCCAAAGTGCGAGGAGTGCTTGCTTGTGCACGTGCTCTCTCTCTCTCAAATAAATAAAATAAATACATTCCAGTATAATTAATGCACAGTATTATGTTAGTTTCAGGTGTGCACTATAGTGATTTGACAGTTCCATACAGTGGATAAGTAATATTCCATGTATACACATGTCTTCTTTATCCACTTCTCAGTGGACACTTGAGTTACTTTTATGTTTTGCCTATTGTAAATAACACTGCAGTAAACATAGGGGTGCCTGTGTCTCTTCAAATTAGGTTTTCGTACTCTCTGGGTGAATACCCAGTGGTGGAATTACTGGATCATACGGTAATTTTGTTTAATTTTTTTTTTTTTTGGAGGAAACTCCATACTCTTTTCCACAGTGGCTGCATCAGTTTGCATTCTCCCCAGCAGTAAACGAGTATTCCTTTTTCTCCACATCCTCAGCACTCCCCGTTTCTTGTGGTTTTGATTTTAGCCATTCTGACAGATGTGAGATGATCTCTTGTTCTGATTTTGATTTGCTGTTCCCCGATGATTAGTGAGGTTGAGCATCTTTTCACATGCCTGTTGGCCATCTGTATGTGTTTGGAGAAATGTCTGTTCGCATCTTCTCCCCGTTTTTATTTTTATTTATTTATTTATTTTTTAATTATTTATTTGTCAGAGAGAGAGTGCAGGAGCGAGCACAGGCAGACAGAGTGGCAGGCAGAGGCAGAGGGAGAAGCAGGCTCACTGCCGAGCAAGGAGCCTGATGTGGGACTCGATCCCAGGACGCTGGGATCATGACCTGAGCCAAAGGCAGCCGCTTAACCAACTGAGCCACCCAGGCATCCCTTTTCCCCGTTTTAAATTGGATGATCTGGTTTTTATGGTGTTGAGTTGTATGAGTTCTTTATATATTTTGGATACTAACCCCTTATATGTAATTTGTAAGGATCTTCTCCCAACTTTTTTTTTTTTGATGACGTGCCCACCGAGTAACTTTCTCAGCCATAGGAAGAGTGCTTCCCTGGAGAGAATATGCTCAGTGTTTTCCATGTCTGCACTGGTGATGCCAGTGCCATATATTACTTATTTCTGTGTCATTGGTATTTTCACTATAAATGAAGATACTGGCCTTCTGGTGTCTGCCTCAGGCACATGTCCTTGGTGAGTTCAAGTCTCTTAGGACCTCGTAGTCCTTGGGGACAAAGAGCAACAATAATAAAAGCCACATCTGCCCTCAGACACAGCTCTGCTTCCTGATATATGTACATTCCCACCCTCACCACTGGGAGTATTAACAAGTTCTGTAATAGGAAGAAAATCAGTGGGTGTGTTTGTTACTGCCAAATCACTTGTCAGTATGTTTTTGATTCTTTTTTTTTTTTTAAGATTTTATTTATTTACAGACAGAGATCACAGGTAGGCAGAGAGGCAGGCAGAGAGAGGAGGAAGCAGGCTCCACATTGAGCAGAGAGCCCGATGCGGGGGGGGATGCCATGCAGGGGATGCGGGGGCTCCATCCCAGGACGCTGAGATCATGACCCGAGCTGAAGGCAGAGGCTCTAACCCACTGAGCCACCCAGGCGCCCCTCTTCTGCCCATTTTTTGACGTAATTATCTGTTTTGGGGGTGTTGAGTTTGAGGAGTCTTTATAGATCTTGGATATCAGCCCTTTGTCTGTAATGTCAGTTGCGAGTATCTTCTCCCAATCGGTGGGTCGCCTCCTTGTTTTGTTGATGGTTTCCTTGGCTGTGCAGAAGCTTTTTATTTTGATGAAGTCCCAAAAGTTCATTTTTGCTTTTGTTTCCTTTGTCTTTGGAGACATGTCTTGAAAGAAGTTGCTGTGGCTGATGTTGTAGAGGTTACTGCCTATGTTCTCCTCTAGGATTTTGATAGATTCCTGCCTCACATTGAGTTCTTTTATTCTTTAAGTTTATCTTTGGGTAGGGTATAAGAGAATGGTCAAGCTTCATTCTTCTATACATAGTTGTCCGATTTTCCCAGCACCATTTATTGAAGAGACTGTCTTTTTTCCACCGGATATTTTTTCCTGCTTTGTCGAAGATTATTTGACCATAATGTTGTGGGTTCATATCTGGAATCTCTACGCCGTTCCATTGGTCTATGTGTCTGTTTTTGTGCCAGTACCATGCTGTCTTGGTGATCACAGCTTTGTAGTAAAGCTTGAAATGAGGCAATGTGATGCTCCCAGCTTTTTCTTTTTCAACATTTCCCTAGCAATTTTGGGTCTTTTCTGGTTCCATACAAATTTTAGGATTGGATTGTTTGTTCCAGCATTTTGAAAAATGCCAGTGGAACTTTGATCGGGATGGCATTAAAAGTGTAGATTGCTCTGGGCAGAATAAGCAATGCTTGTTCTTCCAATCCATGAGCATGGAATGCTTTTCCATCTTTTTGTGTCTTCTTCAATTTATTTCTTGAGTGTTCTGTAGTTGCTCGAGTACAGATCCTTTACCTCTGGTTAGGTTTATTTCAAGGTATCTTATGGTTCTTGGTGCTATAGTAAATGGAATTGGTTGTCTAATTTCCCTTTCTACGTTTTCAGTGTTAGTGTATAAGAACACACCTGATTTCTGTGCATTGATTTTGTATCCTGCCACATCACTGAATTGCTGTATGAGTTCTAGTAGTTTTGGGGGTGGAGTCTTTGGGTTTTCCATATAAAGTATCATGTCATCTGCAAAGAGAGAGTGAGTTTGACTTCTTTGTTGCCGATTTGAATACCTTTTATTTCTTTGTGTTGCCTGATTGCTGTTGCTAGGACTTCTAGTACTATGTTGAACAACAGTGGCAAGAGTGGGCATCCTTGTAGTGTTCCTGATCTCAGTGGGAAGGCTGTCAGCTTTTCCCCATTGAGAATGATATTTGCTGTAGGTTTTTCATGGGTTTTATGAAGTTGAGGAATGTTCCCTCTAAACCTATCAGGATCAGGAATGGGTGCTGTATTTTGTCAAATACTTCTTCTGCATCAATTGAGAGGACCATGTGCTTGTTTTCTCTTATTGAGTTGTTCTATCACATTGGTTGATTTGTGAATGTTGAACCACCCTTGCATCTCAGGGGTAAATCCCACCTGGTCATGGTGGATTATCTTTTTAATGTGCTGTTGGATGCTGTTAGCTAGGAGCTTGTTGAGAATCTTGATGTCCATATTCATCAGGGATATTGGTCTGAAATTCTTTTTGATGGGGTCTTTGCCTGGTTTGGGGATCAGGGTAATGCTGGCTTCATAGAAAGAGTCTGGAAGTTTTCCTTCTGTTTCTGTTTTTTGAAACAGCTTCAGGAGGAGAGGTATTATTTCTTCTTTGAATATTTGTTAGAATTCCCCAGGGAATCTGTCAGGTCCTGGGCTCTTGTTTTTTGGGAGGTTTTTGATCACTGCTTCAATCTCTTTACTGGATATCGGTCTATTCAGGTTGTCAATTTCTTCCTCTTTCACTCTTGGTCTTCCTCTTTCACTCTTGGAAGTTTATAGGTTTCCAGGAATGCATCCATTTCTTCCAGGTTTCTTGACTTATTGGCATATGACTGTCGATAACAATTTCTGATGATTGTTTCTATTTCCTTGGTGTTAGTAATCTCTCCCCTATCATTCATAATTTTATTAATTTGGGTCCTCTCTCTTTTCTTCTGGATTCGTTTGGCCAGTGGTTTATCGATCTTAGAGGTGACATTCTTTACTCACCTGGTGAGGCTGCTGGGAACTCTGTAAGCAAATTATCAGGCCAGCAGTTCCAAGGGGCTTTATGGCTCCAGGTTTCATAAAGTCAATCTTAGTTCCTTTAAGCTGTCTGGTCATATCTGAGTCTATGCATGTCTTTCTTAAGTAGGACATTCCAATCAAAGCTTTGGTAAAATAACGAATGTTTCCAGTGGTGTCCTGTTACAAAAACAGATTCTTACTGAACTTACGCAAATGACTGGTATTGCCATGGAAGAAGGAATACTTACTGAGATCCTTTGAGTTTCAGAGGGTTCAGATAGAGAGGAAAGTTGAAGGCTTTGATTTGTTTACAAATGAATATTTTTACATTTCTGTAAGTCACAGATATCTGAAGAAAAATGTTCCTTAGTCTGGAAGAGCAAACATTGGAGAACCAGCAGTGTTTCCAACAAGAGTCACAACACTATAATCTTTTATTAGTTTATTTAGTCCCATGTTACTAATTCTGGTTTAGTTTGAATGCAGCTTTAGTTAGTTCTGGAAATTCTTACCCATTTCAGTTTTAGGATTTTCAGTATATTGAATACTTGTATTTGTCCTAAAAGTCCTTTATATGAATATCCTTGAAGATGAAACTCATTTTACAAGAGAATTAGAACAATTATAGATGACAAAAATTCAGAATGGACATGGTTAAAGAGCTAATGAGATTTAAGTTTACAGTGAGAAATCCGTGACACATAACACTTCAATAATTAAAATATCTAGTGATGACCTTATTAAAACTTTAGGAATTGCATAGAACCTCTAGAATAGTCATAGCATTTGCCCAGATGTAACCCAGAGTTTATCATTTGTTTAGCAGTACTTCCTAAGTGACCAAGCATACCAACAAAAAGGGTTACTGAGTTAAAGAGACTTCATATAAAATTTAAATCTTGTGAAAACTTGTTAAAACCTTAGAAAGTTTTAAAGCACATGCCTAAATAGGATTAAGGCTGTTAAAGACCTGATACAGGCAAATTATAGAAAATGATATTTTTGGATAGGCAAAGAGAAAACGTTACATTTTCTACTTAACAGCAGATCAGTTAATTTAAGAAAGCTTTGTCTTTTTGAACAGAGAAAAGGCAGACTTTCTATCTTATACCAGTGTACATTAAAATCTGCTTATTTCAATCTTAGTCCATCCTGACCACACCTAAAATTCTGTTCCAAAGTTTTCCCTCCATAAACCTTCTACAACTTTCCTTTGCATTCTGATTTTGTCCCAAGCCTTTTTTTTTTTTTTCCAAACGACCAGTCTCATTTAGGACAAGATTACCTTCTACCTTTAACAAAAATTCATTCCCATTCCTTATATCTTTCTTACATATCTCCTGTTCCACATACAGAGTTGTTTCCCTTATTTCCATCAGTCTTAGAGTTAGCAGAATTCTGCACTCTTAGAAACCTTAGTCTCCAGTGAAGACTGAGGAGTAACCAATTGCAAACTGTTCCACCAGAATTTTTTAGATGACCTGACACCTGGGTGGCTCAGTTGGTTAAAGAATTTTTTAGATGACAGATTTGTGAATCAGTTAAAGCACAAAGCATGTTTACCAACAGATTTAAACATCCTTGGTTCTGTGCAATAAGTCCAAAGCACAAACCTATGTCCAGTCCACTCATTAATGATTTAGAACTTTATCCTATTTGGAAAAGACCCAGATGTCCAATGAATGTAATTCCATTTATCATCCAAGCAAAACTTTAAAGTTTCAGGTTACCAAGGACTTTGAAAGCTATCTTAACAATTACCCATAAAAACTTTGAGACATCCAAACTGACTAACCATCAGTTTAGTCATCTTTTTTTTTAAAAGATTTAATTTATTTATTTGACAGAGAGAGAGAGAGAGAGAGAGAGAGATCACAAGTAGGCAGAGAGACAGGCAGAGAGAGAAAGGAGGAAGCAGGCTCCCTGCTAAGCAGAGAGCCTGATGCAGGGATGATCCCAGGACCCTGAGATCATGACCTGAGCGGAAGGCAGAGGCTTTAACCCACTGAGCCACCCAGGTGCCCCTTTAGTCATCTTTTTGCTAACAAATTTCAACAGATAACACGAGGTTATTTGACCTTCAGTAAACCTCAACAGAGTAAGTTTCACCTTTAGTGCTGATAACTTTAAAGACACATCTATCTTAATTATACCAACAGACTTAACTTGGTTCAAATACTTTTTATGTTCCCACCTGGGTCCACCCCATTTTTAATTTTTACCTGAGACACAGGTGGGGAAATCTGGAGTGGGAGGTGTTAGGTCCAGGGGCAGCTCTTCTCGCTCCCTGACCACGAAGAGAGGAGGAGTCATGGTGCAGGAGGCGCCGAGGATAGTCGTCATGCAGCCTGCACCCAAGGTGGTGCAGAAACAGAAGGGGGAGACAGAAGAGACAAAGTGCTGCCAGAAGGCAGGGAAAGGGTTCCCAGTTTTAGAGTTCGTCAGCTCCAAAGAGGAGCAGACGCCATGTTTTCCCACCAGCAACAGGGTGGGGGGCAGTGTTTAGGCAGTCCACTTCGGGCCAGAGAAGACAGGGAATTTCCCCCAAACAGGGGAGTTTTAGCAGCTGCTAGGGAATGTTCCTTTAAAGTCCCTGTCCCGAGGGATACTAACCACAGTTGGCACCAGTTACAGCCATTTATCCGGGAAATGAGTAAGGGAGAAGCCCCACATCTATTAGGAGGAACAGGGAGAGATAAAGTCAGAGTCCCCTTTGCTAGGGATGGCAGTGTATCCTCTAGCAGCCTGGGTTTACCTGGAGTAGGCTTAGTTAGATAATTATCATCCAAATGTCAAGAGGGGATTTACTAGCCAGACATACTCAGGCAGACACGTTCTGCAAGATATCCTTAAGTAAAGGTCTTGGTGTAGAGCAGTGAAGGTCCCCTAGGTCCATTTGCCCTGTTTCCTGCAGAAGAGATCTAACTCATAGATCCCACTAGGCCAGGCAGTGTCCAGGAGCTCAGTCCTTTCCTAAGTTTTGCAATGCAGTTTGCTTCTGGTGGGTTAAAAGGCACCCCAAGGTAGAGTCCCTGGGAACCGAAGAAGCCTTCTGAGGCCATGCTCCCAGAAAAGTAAAGAAGTTCCATTACCAAATCCCCTCCTGGCTGCTGTCTCACGCAGGATATGTCAGAGGTTCCCTTGAGCGGCTGCCTTCGGCTCAGGTCGTGATCCCAGCGTCCTGGGATCGAGTCCCACATTGGGCTCCTTGCTCAGCAGGAAGCCTGCTTCTCCCTCTGCCTGCCTCTCTGTCTGCCTGTGCTCGCTCGCTCTCTCTCTCTCTCTCTCTCTCTCTCTCTTAAATAAATAAATAAATAAATAAATAAATAAATAAAGCAACGGGAGGCGTCCCTCAAACACACCACTATTGAGCACAATTCTGCCTTCTGGTGAAGGCATTCCTGTTATAAAAGGCCCTGGAGGGGTGCCGGCATCCCTCCCCTTCCCCGTCGCATCCTGGGCTACAGATGTGTGCCTGGTGAATGGACTAAGTTACTGTGCTGTCCTGTACTCTGGACGTTGTGTTATTGCCCTGCCATTTTTAACCCATGGAAAATACTAGAAAAGTTTTACAAGGAGAAAATACGCAGTTTTGTAGCTTTAAGTAGTTAGTAGAGGACACTGACAAGAAAGAGTAAAGATTGAAATCCATCATGGTCTAAGCGACATTCCAACATATATGGTCCCGACAGCCAACTTCCCTAGGTAATGTCCCTGTTGGGTTTTAATTCAGTAGGGTACTGGTTTCAGCCGGCTCCCAGTGGAGGTCCTGTGGCCGGAAGTGGCTAGACCAGAGATGTGGAGGGGACCACATTAGATCCATCAGGAGGAAACCTCACACGGGAGTCTTAAGATTGGCAGCCGTCCTGGTGACTTAGGTGGCCATCCCCTGCCCAGGACAGACAAGTTTGTATAAGAACAGCAACAGAGAGAGGGCCTCAGGCTTCTGGGTCTTATTACCATTCCGGCCAGGGTACTGACTTCCAGCCAGGAGGCCGACTTTCTCCTCCCCATAGAGTAGCCACGGGCTAGAGGATTACAGCCCTTGCAATTGACATGAAAGTGTTCCAATAAGACCATAATTCTTGAAGGGCCCGAAATGAGAGTAAAGGAAGAGGAAAGCAAATACTCACCAATTTTGCAGGGAAGCTCAGAGTCCAGATGTAAAAAGACTCAAAGCCGCACCTTTGGGCGCCAAATGATAAAGTTTCAGAATGTAAGTGAGGTTCAGTGGGGTGGAGTCCAGAGCTGACGACAAAGAAGGAATTCTTGAGACATCTTTGGTGCAAAATGGTGGGTTATTAAAGCACAGGGACGGACCTGTGGGCAGAAAGAGCTGCTGCCCTGTGTGAGTGGTGGCTAGTTATACTCTGTGGGGTTGGCAAGGTTAGGAGAAAGGGAGGGTTTGAAAGAACTTTCAGATGCTAAAGAGGACCTGCAGGATACCTGAGTCCTTGCCACTGTCAAGTTAAGGTTTTTCCCTTTAGTAAAGCATTAACAGTAAAATAGTTGGAAGTTTCCTGGAGGAATGTCACACTCCTGCTGTCACACAGTCCTTATCAATGAGCTTTAGGTTTAGAAGAAATTTAACTTTATTTACATTTCCCTGTGCCTCAACCTCCCTCAATTTTAGGGACGGGAGGATAATGTTAGGGCCTCAGGAACAGAGTTACAGGTCTTTGGAAGTTAGGCTATTGGTAAGAAAGCCTCTTCCTTGTAAGTCACTAGGACATTTGTAAACTGAGGGAGACTGAGGTCTTGCAGGATTGTGATCTCTACAAGTTAACCATTTGTTTTTCCTTCTGGCAGCCAGGAACGCCTGAGGAATGTCACATATACCCCATGGGGGGTGTTTTGTGGGGTGTCGGCTTCTGCTCTGTCCTCGGCTTGCCTTCTGTTCCCTCATCAACCTGAGCCATAATCAAGACTGAAGGCTCTACTGACTGAGCCACCCAGGCGCCCCTTGCTTTTTTCTTTTGATGTATTGTCAACATATCTGTATATCAGTTTTTCAGACATGACTTTTCTGAGTTTAAAGTTCCCCAGCTGTATAAAGACAAGTAGTTGTGAGGGTCAAATAGTGTAAAAGCACATTGTAAGACCTGATTACAAATAGAGCAGATTTGTTTTATCTTTCTTGGGCTGAATTCTTCCTTTTTTGTCAAAATACTTTCTTCAGATACAGAGCCCTTACCACATTAAATTAGTAAATCAGTAAAATTTTTTTAAGTAACCTCTGTTCCCAAGGTCAGGCTCAAACTCATGACCCCAAGATCTAAAGTCACATCCTTCACCAACTAAGTCAATCAGGTACCCCCATAAATAAGTAATTTTTGAAATGACTGGCAGTCTGGGGGCACCTGGGTGGCTCAGATGGTTAAGCCTCTGCCTTCAGCTCAGGTCACGCCCCACATCAGGTTCCCTGCTCAGTAGGGAGCCTGCTTCTCCCACTGCCTGCCTCTCTGCTTACTTGTGCTCCCTCTTTCTCAAATAAATAAATAAATTCTTTAAAAAAAAATAAAAAGACTGGCGATCTCTATGTTTGGTCCACAGTGCCTGTCACATTTCCTGGCCCATAGTAGTGCTCGATAATCATTGGAACTAATATTTGTCACCACCATCTATCTCTGAATCTTTTAGTAGTTTTCTGTTCTAGATCTTGAATATTCTCAAAACTGGCCGCTGAGCTTGCTTGTTTTTTAACGTTATTGATCAAAAGGTAGCATTTCCAAGTCTGTTTGGGAGCAATAACTTAAAATAGGTAGTGTTTATGTATAAATGTAAATTCATTCTTCATCGAAATCTTCCTTTTCACCATCTGGTCTGATGCTGGGGGGGTGGAACTTGATTACTCTTTGTTTTCAGCTGGTTTAAGAATGTAAAAGAATGTAAATAGCATTACTGTTCTCTGACCAATCTTCATTAAGGAGAAGGAAATTGTTTGAAAACTACCTTTTCAAGTCTGAAAAGCTAGATAGGAATATGGAAACTAGGCTTTGGAGAAAAGGATAGATGACAGATGTGTTTTGTTTTTTTTTTTTTCTTATATTTTCTGTAATGACAAATACTGCTTTTGTAGTAAGGAAACTTTTTATTATCTTTTTAGAGTTTGCAAAGGGACCTACAAAGGGACAACTAAAAGATAAGGATTATGAAAAAGATAAAGATTATATTTATTATGAATTTATTATGAGTTCATATTACATGTAAATAATTTTGTTATGAATCTATGAAATATGAATTTTTTTATTAAAGATTTTATTTATTTATTTGACAGAGATCACAAGTAGGCAGAGAGGCAGGCAGAGACAGAGAGAGGAAGCAGGCTCCCTGCCAAGCAGGGAGCCCGACTCGGGGCTCGATCGCAGGACCCTGGAATCATGACCCGAGCCGAAAGCAGAGACTCAACCCACTGAGCCACCCAGGCGCCCCATGAATGTTTTTATTTTTTCTGACATTATAAACACATTATTCATGAATATTCTTACAAGTTTCTTAATGCTTTTATTTTACAGATGCCCTATTTTAATCTTGTGAAGAGTTTAACATCTGCTTTTCCAGATAGGTATAGTATGTCACGGTACGTTTATGATCTGTGTTACAGCTGCTAAAATTATTAGCCATATTGCCAGTAAATTTCTGTTCTGAATTGTGGTGGGCTAGTCCACCAAATTGAGTATTAAGGTTAACTAAGTGACACAGTGTCTGCTCTGTGTGACCTCTGCCTTTTAAAAAATGGGAATGTAATAAAATTTAAACCCAGAACACAGTAAGCCAGGTTCATCTTTTGATTTTGTAGGCTCTCAAGGCGTCCTGAATAAAAAAATAAACTATTCCTGTATTGTTGAGCAAGAACAGAATTCCGTGTGTTTTTCTAAATCATGACCATTTTAGATTCATGCTCAATTTCCAGCAAGTAGCTGTGTATATAATTCTCACTTAAAAACTAAATTATCTCACTTAATAAAACTCACCGAACGTGGTGTGCGTTTGGGCTTGACCCAGGTTCCATCACTCGACGCCCGCCGCGTGCTGCTGCAGCAGAACCCAGAGTGGGGAGAAATACAGCGATCCTTTCAAACTGGGCTGGAGAGACTTGAGCGGTCTCTATGAGGACATTAGAAAGGTAAGCCCGCTGGGTTTGAATGTGCTGGAAGTAGTGTTGGGTTCTGAGAATGGGGCACAGAGAGGCAGGTTTTCGGATCGGTGCAGTGCCGTCTCCAACTTGGTTAGCGGGTGTCCAGGGTCCCACGTTTGCTGAGCAGCAGGGGGGTCGGCGGGGTGTGGAGGGCGCAGGGCGCTTCACCACCCCCACACCGAGGTTATTGCAGAGTTGGGGAACTGAGAAAACAGGCAGGCAGCCCCTGCTTAGCCTCTCCTGTCCCTGCCCCTGCCCCAGCGTGCTGAGGCGCTGAAGGTCCGTTCCAGGCTGCCCCAAATTGGGCTTCCTTCGCTAACCGCTCTTTCCCCCCAGACTTTTGGTGGCTTCTCCATTGCTGCCCGGACGTGTTCAGTTGCCCCGCTTCAGCTTCCTTCCCCTCTCGAGGTTGTCCGCGTTCCCCCTCAAACCCACGCTCTCCTGCTGTGCCAGCAGCGCCACTTTGTGTCTGAGTGACCTGGGCGAGGCGTGGAGGAGCCGCTCCCTGGGCGCCTGCGGTGTCGCCGTCTACAAGGTGGCGTCGCCCATCTGCGCCGTGCTCTCCGCCCTCCTGGGTGAAGTAAATGTTCCCTCCGTTCCAGGAGTCCCTTCACCTCCAGCTCAGTCCCGTGCCCTCTGCCTCCTCGGTGCCTTAGGAAGGACTCTCACGGTTGCCCGTTCGCTGTCCTTCATCTGCGAGCTCTCCCTCGCTGGGTCTCTCGCATCTGTTGTCGCTTCTCCCCTTTGTTCGCGTTCATCCTTCCAGGGACCGTCCCTTGACGACCCTGTGCCCCTTCCCTTCCAGTATTCTCTGCCTCTTCGTGTTTCCTCCACTGTCATCACCGTGCCTGCCTCCCCAGCCTCTCCCCTGAAAGTCCCTTTGCCAGCCCGTAGCTTCCAGAGCTCTTTCTGCTAAAGCCAGTGGACCCCTGCGGTCTTAGCTCCCTTGACGTTGTTGAACGCTGGGCACTGTTGACCGCTCCCCACTGCCTGGAACACTTCCCTTGGCTTCTGCCCCTTTCTCTCGTTTTCCTGAGTCTTAGGCCATCTTCAGTCCGCTTCCTGGTTTCCTCCCCGTCCCCTCCCCACCCTCTTTGATTCTGCCCTTCCTTTGGGTTCTTTCTGTTCCCTCTTGTCTCTGAGTCCTCAGTTTACCCACTTCCACACTTAGGATTCCCACATAATACGTCTGTTCCAGATTGAATTGTCTCTCTTAAAACCATGCATCTAACTGTCAGGGCAAGTCCGTGGAGGGCCTATGACTGTCTCCCCGTGATATACCTGAAACGCTGCTTTCCTCCCCTAATCCTTGTTTCTCGTTTTTCCTGCTTGTTGAAGACACCACCCAGGAACCTGGGCGGGATCCTGGAATTGTCCTCTCCTTCTACAGCCTCCTCGCCCATCTCTTGCTGCCAGTTCCCCAGTTTAGGCCGACCACACCCCTTTCTTTGGCCCTGCCAGGGTTGCTCTCCCGCCCGCTCCTCCTGCACCAGCCGCGCCTCCTGTGTGCTCCCGGAGGGGAGACACAGTCACCGCAGGGCCAGCACCTGTCCCACTGTGTAGTGTGCCTACTGTATTCCTTCTCCCCAGCCAGATGGAGCTCCTCAGAGGCAGGGACTGTCTTATTTTTCTTTGTAACCTCTGCACTTACTACCGTGCTTGGCACTGAAGTCGGTATTTTGGGGACTTAAAGACTGGCCCGGCTGCACCAGGTTCACCCGAGTCTGGCTGAGGGTCCTCTGGGGCTGTTCTTAGCTCCTGTTGCTGCAGGGACTTGAGCTATGATTCATTCTAGTAGGTCCTTGAGAGGCACATACAGCAAACACACGTCCATCACTTAGAAGGTCTCCTTCTCCTTCATGAATCAAAATCCTACTTACTTAATTCCATGTCAAAGCTTCTATCCGCCTTCAAATACTTGGTTTTCTAGCCCACACTGATTTCTCCCCTCTCTGAACCTTTACTGCGTTTATTTTAATTTACTGCATTTAGGGGCACCTGGGTGGCTCAGTCAGTTAAGTGTCTGCCTTTAGCTTAGGTTGTGATCCCAGGGTCCTGGGATCAAACCTCGTATCAGGCTCCTTGCTCAGCGGAAAGCCTGCTTCTCCCTCTTTCTCTCTGCTTGTGCTCTCTCTCTCATATCAATAAATTCAGTATCTTTTTAAAAAAAATTAGTGCATTTAATTTAATTATGGCATTGCTCAAATTGCCACTCAGAACATTTATATTTTTTTTTAAATGTTTCTTCCCAGCTCAGTTCTAAGTTCCTGACAGTCGGCAAACTCTCTTCAACTTCCTCTGTGAACTTTGGACACATCCGGCTGAGCCAGGCTTACCGGTGCCTGCTTCTTCCTGGCACCATCTTCTCTTCCTGTCCTTGATACACAGCTTCAGCTCTGTACCCCAGATACCCCCTTAAATGCCGCCTCATTGGCTCCCACGCACCTCATCTTTGTCTTCTCTCCTCCATCTTCCAAGCAACTACCAGCCCTCGTTCCTTTTTTGTCCCTGGGCCACCTAGTGCTTTCCTCTTCCTCCCTGGAGTCTGTCGGAGTCTTTGGGGTCGCCCTAGGCCTTTGGGCATTCGGGCAGGCCGGGCATCGCCTGCGGCCCAGCTGTAGGGCAGCCAAGCCAGGTTTACGGCCTTAAATATTGGAACCTTTTCCAACGGAGTGTTTGAAATTTCTCGAGTGAAATGAGTGTACTGAGTACACGCGAGCACGGTGAGATCAAATCAGTTTTGTAGAAGAAATCCTGTTGCCTTTTTTGCTGTCATGATGCCATGTTGACACAGAGAAACTTGATTTCAGGAACTACTCATATCTACAACAGAACTTAAGGAAATGTCTGAATACTACTTTGATGGAAAAGGAAAAGCCTTTCGACCAATTATCGTGGTGCTAATGGCCCGGGCATGTAATATTCATCATAATAATTCCCGGTGAGTTATTTACTTTGACTCCTCTGTCATTTTCATATTTGGCAAATCTTTCTTCCCAAGCTTGCCGTTTTGTTCCAGATGAAGAGGTAGCATTTATCTTAGAATTCACTTTGGTGAATAGTTTCTGGCTTGGAGTCCCCAAAGTCACCTGGTCTGGGCATCTTCCCTTTCTACACTTTTAATGTCCTAGAAGAACAACTTCAGTGCAAGTAAATGTTTTGAAACGAATTAAAAGCCAAAGTTAGTTTCCTCACTCGGAAGTAAAGAAGAGCAGGGTGTGTACATACATGTAATCTTTATGTGCCTGGGGCCGCCAGTCCGAAGGTTAATCGATGTAAACTCCTGAGCCCGTGCCCACACCCTGAGGGTCTGCTTTCCTGTGACCTTCCAAAGTTTGCCAAAGATAAATTTTGAAGAAGAAGGCATTTTGACTTTTGGTCCTCAACTGTGTTTTGAATATCTATAAAATTTTTGAATATTAAAACAGCTGTATTCAAGGAAATCTTAAAAAAAAAAGATTGACCCTTGAGCTTATGCAGCCATGTCTGCCACTCCCTCTTCCCCTCCCTTGTATTCAGTCATTCTCTGTGTACCTGTGATTCTGTGTTCTGCTTTCTCGACTCACCCCTGCTCTCTCTCCCGATCGCGTTGCTAGACTGAATTCATTGTCGTTTGTTTTACGTGGTGTGATCTGCTGACGGAGATTCCGGTGCAGCATAACGTACTCAAAGGCCTCCCTAGTGTGGAACGTTTGTATTGTGTTCCTTCTTCTCAGGGGAGCGCACTGTAAGGAAAGCCTCAGGGAGTGTCAGAGGTCGCCTCTAAGCAGCTGCTCCCCTCAGCCTTTTGTTCCTGCTGCTGTGACTCCAGCTTCAGCACTCGCCACCACCTCAGGGTGCTTCCCCACCAACCGCCCCCACCCCGGCCCAGACTCCCAGTGCTCACGCATAGTTGGAACAGGCAGTGAGCTCTCTGGCCGCGGCCATCCTCGGGACCACGTGCACTTCACCTGGGAGGCAGAGCTGCAGAAATGAACCAAACTGGAAATGGCTCTCACACCAGCTAGAGCAGGGTTCTCAGCCTTGATGCTTTAGGCCAGATGATTCTTCGTGCGAGGGCTGTGCTGCGTATCCTAGATGTTCTGTGGAGCCTCCGGCCTCTGCCCACAGCATGCCGGGAGCGCCGCACGCCCCCCCCCCCCCAAGCTGATGACAACCAAAAATGTCTCCAGACATTGCCGGTTGTCCCCTGGGGAGCAAAACCATCCCTGGTTGAGAACCACTGGTCTAGAGAGAGTGTGTGTTTATATTTTTAGTTTCTCAGATTAATGTGTAATACAGTCCATTACCTTTGGAGGTGACATGGGAAGGAAGATATCTTCCTGCATTGCTTTAAATTTTCCCCACTCTTATCCCCATGGTTGCAAGGGTTTTCAGTTTGCCTTGCTGAAACTCTGTAAACTTGGTTGCAGAAAACATGGGAGGATATAACACAACAAAGTCATTGCTAGAGGAAAAAGTAAGTTCAGGGGCATCTGGGTGGCTCAGTCAGCTGAACGCTCAACTCTTGATTTCAGGTCACGGTCTCAGGTCACAGGTGGCAGGTTGCAGGATCGAGCCCCTCGTCAGGCTCTGTGCTCAGCGGGGAGTCAACTTCAGATTGTCTCTCTCCCCCTACTCGCTCTCCCCCTCTCTCAAATAAATAAAGTCAGTCAGTAGAGAAATAAAGGTCAGTGAGTAGAGCATGTTACTCTTGATTTTGGGGTTGTGAATTCAAGCCCCTTGTTGGGGGTAGAATTTACTTGAATAAAAGGAAAAGTAAGTTGAACACTGGTCTCTCTGGGATGATTTAGCTGCAGCCTCATACCCCTGTAAGTGCTGGGAGCAGGGCTCAGCGAAGGCCCAGAACAGAGGCAGAGCTGCGGTGGTGGCGTGCATCTGAGTGCAGTGGTATCCTGTGTGTCATTCTCTGAGCCCGAGCTTCTTGGGAATACTTGCTTCCTCAGAGCCCTTTTGAATCAGGCTCTGAATTGGCTAAATATCTAGCTGTTACTTCCATGCCTCTTAAAGCAAGAAGGGACATGGGGACATGGTGGGGAAGCTTCTGGAGACCTGGGCCATTTCTGGTTTTGCTTGCTGAGGAAGACTTAGAACAGCATGGGCAAAAGGGAGCTAGAGATTCAGGGTTGGGACCTCACCAAGCCTCTGGTTCTGGCCAGTGCCCCCTCCCCGGGGACACCAGAACCCATTCCAGACTTTCATCTGCTTGTTCGTTGCTGATGGCAGAATTGAGAGATCCTGCTCTGTTGTCTGACATCAAAAGTTTAAAGGCTTCTGTATGACTTATCACGTATCATCTTCTTGTTTGTGAAATGTCTATTACGTAGGTCAGCGATCATCCTAGAGGGGATTTTAGAAAACCTAATAGAACAGATACCTGTGAAATAGCAAGGGAGGAGACTACCTTTAATTGATTTTCCTTTTTCCCTTACTAAGCTTTTCAGTGGCCATTAAATATTCCTTGCCAGATTACTAAGACTTCTTAACCTGAGGTCCATGACAGTTATGAGGGTCTGTGGGTCCCTTAGAATTGTATGCGGAGTTTTTTGTGTGTTTGCATTTTTCTGGGGAAGGAAATCAGAAGCTCATAATATATTCTCCCAAGGTAACATGGCCCCGAAGAGCTTAAGACTCCATCTTTATATTTCTTGTCTGTGTCCTGATGACACAGTATCTGGGCAGGTAAGGGAGGAACACACAAACAAAAAGACTCAAACTTGAAAGGTCCAGAAAACAGCTGTAGTGGTTCTGAGATGCGCCACCTCTCCTCCTACGGCGAGGGACTCCGTGCTGGACTGGGTCTCGTTGGCCAAGAACCTTCAGTTCTTAGCCTCTTGGAGGATCACGTGGGCTGCAGCAAATCCTGTCTCCAGAGCCGGCCCACATGCAGGCCTGAGAGAGGAGGGGCTGTTCTGGCTCCAGCGCAGGCCGTGGACAGGCCCGCTGCACAGAAACTTCTCCGCAGAAACTTCTCCGTCTGCAAGTCCTGTTTCCTTCTCTCCCTCCCCCAGCTTTTGATCCCAAGGACACTCCTGAGTCAGACACTTGAAACTTCAGAGTCTGCTTTCCAGAGAGCCCAGCATGCACCAGAGTTCAGCAAGTTCACGGTAAGGCAGGACTGACTTTATCAAAGAATCTAGATCAGAAACAAGCTTTAGAGTCAAGAGCTGTGTGTAGGAGTGCCGTCCTCACTGAACGGTACAGCTGTGGTGTCTGATCCTTCTCAGACAAGCCAGACCCCCTGCTCAGCCGCCACATCGGAGGGACCCGCTCTTGCCCTGGGTCTTGGCCCCAGCCGTTCCTGTGTGGAAGTCTTCCGGCCCTGGATGTGGCTGTCACGGCCAGTGATTGGGGTGACCGGATAGCTCGCGTCGTATTGGTCTTGATTGTGCCAGTCGCCAAGCTGCCCTGGATCCCACTGGTGCAGTTGACAGAGCCACGCGTTTGCTCAGAGGGCAGATTGTAAGATGCCATTTTCCCATTGGTGACTATGTCAAGGGTCCCAGTGTGATGAAAGTCCTACATGCGGAGAAGGTGACTTTATGATTCTAATACGGATAAAGGGAATTTCGGAACCCTACCCTGGGAAAACTATCACAAAATAGCCATTAAAGCACCATCTCACTTAAATGACTCCTAAGATCCAGCCATTCAGGAATCTGGAACCATTCCTGGTTTCTGTGTGTTCCAAATCACTGAGCTAGCTATTACCGTGGCAATTTATGGGATAGGCAGGAAAGCTGGTGCCAAAAGAAATGTTTCTGCTTTCAACCTAGGAGATGGCCCTTTTGGTGTATCTGTATTCATTACTGAAGTGGATCTTGAGGGCAGCAGGGGGCACGCATCAGGCTCCCCTCCGCCAGCTGGGCTCCTGTGGCCTGTACGGTTGGAGGGAAATGGAGCGAGAACTCGAGTCCGAGGGGCAGCCCTGAGCCTTCTGACTGCAGTCCTGCCGCCCTCGCTGCCGGGAGCCGCCTCCAGACCCGGCAGTTCTGTCGTCCCATCCCAGTGGCCCGGGCCCTGCGTTTGGATTGGTCGCCACCTCCAGGCTCTCACGTTTCCACGTGCCCAGTGGAGGGAACTGGGGAGCTCTCAGGGGCCCCGCTCCCCGTGCTGGGGATGCAGAAAAAGCCCCGTTAGGCGAGGAGCCTCTGTAGTCACCGGCCAGCAGAGCCCGATAGCCATGGTCACCAACGGAGAGCGCTGTGCGACCCCGAGCCAGGCAGGCGTGTGGGACCAACAGGGCTGTGTCTGCTGCCAGCCCTGTAAGCACCTTAGAGCCGGGGGAGACAAAAGCCATTGCTTTTCGAGTGATGCAGGTCTGTCCGTGCACAAGATGACACTTAGACTGGGAACCAGGGCCTCTCGGGCATCCAGAGATCCAGGGCTAAGCCCCGCACCAGAGACGCGTACCCCCAGGACAGAAGTTAGGTTTCCTCTCAGCCAGTCTGACCACACGGTTACGTGAGAAGCAGCAGCGGCTTGTGTGTGGCCCCAGCGAGCTCGCAGGGGACTCGTTTGGAGTGCCAAGCCACTCTGCGGGGAGCACAGGAAAACGGATTCAGGGCTCTGCAGAAACCTGGCAGTGGTCAGTCAGCACGGACCGTCCGGTTCAGCACATCTGTGAGTGGAAATGGGTGTCACCTGGTCGGTGGGAGTGACCAAAAGGACCCCGACAGGAGCTGCAGGAAGGGAAGCCTTCCCCTAAGGAGAGCAGGGGGGCAGAGGGACATTCGGATGAGCTACCTGGTAACTGATAGCATTCCCCTTTCCTTTGGCGAAAGCCCTGCTCTGTGCGTTAAGACGGGAAGTGCCTTGTGAAGGAAGCAGTAGCGGTGACCGAGCGGGACTCCAGCAGACCTGGGCCTGGATGCTGGTGTGAGTGCCGAGGTGATGGGTTGGATCGGGATTCAGTTTCAGGTCAGTTCAGTGTCGACTTTGAAGTTGACCTTCATTCAGAAGATTGCAGCCTTAAGGAAGATGGGCAAGAACTCCGAGGGAGATGACGACGAGTATTTTTTTTTTTTTAAGATTTTATTTATTTATTTATTTATTTTAAGATTTTATTTATTTATTTGTCAGAGAGAGTGAGCACAGGCAGACAGAGTGGCAGGCAGAGGCAGAGAGAGAAGCAGGCTCCCTGCCAAGCAAGGAGCCCGATGCGGGACTCGAACCCAGGACGCTGGGATCATGACCTGAGCTGAAGGCAGCAGCTTAACCAACTGAGCCACACAGGCGTCCCGACGACGAGTATTAAGGAAGAGCATCAGGCTGGGGAGAGAGAGACAGATGCATGTGAAGAAGATCCTGAAATTTCCTTAGCCAGCTGTCAGAGCTGAGCCTCACGCAGGGAGATGAACCACCCCTTTCCACCTCGTCGCAGCAGACGTTGGGCCCTTCGTGAGAATGGGCTTCTCGAAGGTCAAGGAAGGATGAAGGGAAAATGCCTACAAAAGCCAAACTAGAAAACTCACCACAAGGAGAAGAAAGCTTTGATGTCTCTGATTGTGAAACAACAACAAAAACCCACACAAACAAACGGAAACCTACAGTGAATGATTCCAGAGAATCCTGTGCTAAGGAAAATGGTGATAAAATCACACAAGCCTCCTAATCTTACCAAGAGAGTGAGGACTGTTCTCAGCCATAAACTTCTAACAGCATCGTTTATAGCAGCCAAGAAGTCAAAACAAAAGAAAGCACAAGACAAAAGTCCAAAAAATGGTGGAATCTAGTTTTTTCCTTTTTTTTTTTCTTTTTTTGGAGGGAGGGAGAGGGAAAGGAAGAGAATCTCAGGCAGACTCCACTGACTGTGGAGTCTGACACAGGCTTGATCTCACGGCCCCAAGATCCGTGACCCGAGCTGAAATCAAGAGTCAGACATGAACCGACTGAGCCACCCGGGCGCCCCTCTGGTTTTGTCCTCAGTGCCACCGAACCGTGTGTGATTGGCCGAGGTGAACCCAAAACAGTTGCATCGTTCATGGCAAAACAGGACATCCTGTGTGCAGAGAAGCGAAAGAAAAGGAATAGCCCCATCCACTATGTAGAAAACCAGTTGAAATGATTGTGCTGACTTATTTCCCCTGGTGGACTTGTCTATAAAAGTTGAAGTCTAGATTTCTAACTAGATAACTCTAAAAATTTACACAAAATGAAATTTTTTACATGTATCAAAGCGAGAAAATATCTCAGTACATAGATTTTTTTCTCTGTAGTGTAGTTAATCTACTTTGGGAGGGGGAATACTGAATATTTACTTCCTTTTAGAAAAATTTCACTTTTATGTCTATTTTATAATTGAGTTTTAATGTAATTAAATTGGGTTAAAATTAAAATGGATATATAGCTCATCCTTTACCCCTGCTTCTTGTATTTTATTATATATTTTTTTAACATTTTACTTATTTATTTGTGAGAGAGTGCATGCACAAGCACGGGGAGTGGCAGGTTTAGGGAGAAGCAGACTCCCCACTGCCCAGGGAGCCCGAATGGGGACTTGGTTCCAGGACCCTGGGATCACCACCCGAGCTGAAGGCAGATGCTTAACCGACTGAGCCACCTAGGTGTCCCATCCTCTCGTATTTTAAATGATTTCCACTTTTCTTCCAAGTTTTAGAGAAGTATCTGATTTAAAATATGGAAGTAGTAGGACATTTAAATGTATGTTATTTCATGTAAGGAGAGTCTGTATAGAAGATTTAATATTTAAATTTTAGGTACTTTTAAACCTTCTAATCCTTAGTTTCTCTGCTCCTTCAGAGCCTCTTAAAATACTCTTTCCAGATTAAAAAAGAAATGGGTAGTTGTATTTGGCACTATACAAGTAAAAAGGCACTTCTCATCTTCTGCCCCTTGGGTCTACTAAGAGATAGGTGGTAATGTGTCTTTCGAGAAAGCCATCATTTACCCATAAGACAAAACTTTTTTAAGGCCCCCTAGGACAATGTGGAATTGTTTTAGGGGGTCTACCCTGTCTGTATACCAGGCACTTTTCCACACCTAATTTCAGGATTTCGTGCAATCTGTTGTTTTCCCTAAATTGAAAAACCATCCTGAGACATTTTGAAGTGCCTTTTTGAGCTGTGTTGCATGGCCCCTAGTAGTTACCTAGGATTCAGACCTTTGCTTAAGGCCAGTTTTAGAAATTGGTGAATTCACAGACTAATCCAGAAATTCAGTAAACAGAAGGATTGTTTTTAAACTATTGTTTTAAAAATATGATTATTGGCTCTTACAAATAATTGCTCGTAATAATGAGTTTTGTTTAAAAAGAAAAGGTGTTTGAATATCATCTACTTGGGTCATCAGAGGTACGTGTCTGAATGTGCTTTCATTTTTGGAGCGGCCGTGCCCGCCCTCGGTGGCAGTCCACATATGAAGGGACAGCTTGACACAGTTGGGGGCCTCAAAGGCATCGAGCAGACTCAGGTTGAGAGACGCACATTACAGTGTAGTAGGGCCCTGAGACGCTGTTCTCCCTCCCGCTCACGTGTGTTAGTTACCCCGTGGCAGGTTGGCGTAAGTGGTTTCTCAGCTCGGGATTGTGGATGGTCTAGAAGGGCTGGAGGGGGCAGGGAGGCGAGGCGGGCTAGCCACCCTCCTACTCATCGGCATGAAAACCCCTGTCATCATGGCCTGTAATTTCTCTGCGTTAGCTAGGAAACGAAATTCCGTGAGGCCGGAAACCTCTTCTTGACTGTGACACACACGGATGGCTGTTGAGGAAGAATTTATTGAGCGAATCAAAGCACTAGGACCTGAGTCTTGTAGCTGTCTTTAAGGCAGGAGCCTGTAGGCTCCCAGGCAGACGAGGGTTAGCTGTTGGGATCATTTAGTTCACTTTCATATTTTTTTTTAAAGATTTTATTTATTTATTTGTTAGAGAGAGCGAGCACAGGTAGACAGAGTGGCAGGCAGAGGCAGAGGGAGAAGCAGGCTCCCTGCCAAGCAAGGAGCCCGATGTGGGACTCGATCCCAGGATGCTGGGATCATGACCTGAGCCGAAGGCAGCTGCTTAAACAACTGAGCCACCCAGGCGTCCCTCACTTTCATTTTTAATAAGGGTTTTAAAGACACTGCCTGGTGTACATAGGCGTCTGCTGGCTTAAGAAGGGAACCGCAGATTGTCATGGCCTCAGATTGTGAAGTTTGTAGTCGTACTAGCTGGTGGTTTGGATTCTGAACTGGGGTCTGGTTTAGTCTTTACAAAAAAGTTTCTTCGGCTTAAAAAAAATATCAGCCGTCTAAAAATTTGTGACCGTATTGTCCATCCTCTAGCCAGCTTCCAGTTCGTATGTAGGGAATTTTCGGCATTTACAAATACTGCTGTGAAAAGATAGAGGAAAGCAGCAGTGCGTGAGGTGCTCAGAGTGTTGAATATGTTGTCATAAATGGACTGTTAAGAGGAATTAATGAAAAGCAACAGAAAAATTTTTTAAAAGGGATCTTGAACTGCAGTCTGTAAGGAAGGGCACGTTGAGGCGGAAGAGATTTTGGTGACCAGGTGACCGTCAGTCTCGGTGGTGAGGTCCAGCTCAGGCATAGGAGGACACCCGTGAGAGCCAGAGGCCTGTAGGCTTGTGAACATGCGGCGTGTGCACCCACCAGGCCACGGTGATGTCATCACTGGAGGACTCAGCCCCACTGCATTCGCTGTGCCCAGTTGGAAAGAAGACAAACCAGTGCATTATTCGGTAGCGCCCAGCTCCTCTGGAGAAAGCTGGGTGCAGAGCCAGCCTGGGTGAGCTGGCAGGTCGAAGACATCATTACGGGGGGCTGCTGTCCACACATCCACAGACCCCAGAACTTCTGCAGTGTGTCTTCAGTGGCAAGAGGACGAACGGTAGCATGAAGCCCGCATCACATGTGATGTGGCTTTGTAGGCATCTGTTCCGTCTGGAGATAAATCCAAAATACAGGAGCTGCTGCTCTTGGATGTCTGTTCCTCTCTCTTGATGTTGGAACTGCTCCTGAATTCCAGCTCACGTTAAGGCTTGAACCCACCGTTGTCAACCAAGAGAAACAGACACCACCTGAGCCCAGTGTGCGTATTTGGGTTCCGGAAGGTGAATAGCCAGTGACCAAGGATAGTGACCTGCTAAGCAAGCCTGAGCTCACGGGCATTGCTCCTGCACTTGCTGTTCCTTAAATGGAAGGCACCTTTGGTGTCCATGCCAGTCACATCCTCACCATGCCGGAAAGGAGCACGGGAAAAGGGAACGAGATTGCAGAGGCCAGAGACGGAAACATGAGGCCAAACGAGAAGCAGAGAGTGGGATGGTCGGGAACCCCTTTGGTCCCACTCCACCACTGTGGAAGGTGAGACTTTTCAATGTAGTATCGATAATGAGGACAGAGGAGCTCTTAGGTGCAGTAAAAGATATTTCAAGAATCGGATCACTGCTGAGGAAGCGGTTGAGCTCCATCAAGAGGCTAGCAAAGGTGGGGACACCGTGAGGCTGAAGAACGGCCCCACCAAGGTATCTCCGCCCTCGCCCTTGGAGCCGTGCTACGTTATATAGCAAGAACGGGTCTCTGTGGAAGGGATGTAAGTTAAGGATCTGGGAATGGGGAGATGATCCTGGATGACGGGGTGAGCCGTAAATGCAGCCGCGGGTCTCCCTGTAGGAGGGGTGAGGGAGGTTGGCGCACACAGGACAGTGGGAAGGTGCATAGGCGGAGCAGAGAGATGTGGAAGGTGCCGGTCTTAAAGGTGGGGTCCTGTGGCCGGAGGCCAAAGCCTGCGGACAGCTGCCGGCGGCTGGAGGGGCAGAGCACAGCTTGCCGACACCCTGATTTCAGGTCATGGAGCTGTTCGGATTTCCCGCCTCCAGAATGGCTGATTTAAACCACCAGGTCTGGGGCACCGTGTCACGGCAGCCATGAGAAGCTAGCCCAGACTCCGGTGTCACATCGCATGACGTCAGCGCGGGGAGGGCCCCGGGGCTTCTCTCTGCCTCTGCGGAGGCACCTCTTCTGCGGCGAGCAGCCCGGCCCCGAGCGGACCAGAGGCCAAACAGAAGACGCTCCACAGTCGCCATAGGTGAACGACCCCAGCTTGCAGCAGGTCGGTTCAGTGACGGATAAAGACACACTGACTGGGGTCTAGGTGGACGTATTGTCCCGCGTCCTAAAAACCTGAAGCCTTCACTTTGATCAGGTAACAGCTAGGACATGGGGTTTACATCCTGAAGCGTCCGATGGAGAAAGAGAGGGCGTGACAGACTGCACTATAAGTAGTGAGTTTTTTCAGTGCCAAACCGATGATGGGTTCAGTCGTGTCCTTTAAGCATGAGGATGCAGAGTGTAAGAGGAAAGAGGTCACGCTCCCGCGATGGTGCAGGTGAGCCGCTCTGCCCCCGGGCTGAGACGAGACGGGCGGTGGCAATAGCATGTCATGTTTAGAAGAGGAGCGCGCCGTCTTGTTCCATTTGCCTGTGATTCGGAGGCAGAGCACCTGGGGAGCTCCCAGAACCTTCTCTAGGAAAGCGTCCGCCTGTGGCTTACAGGAAAGCAAGTGAAAGGACGGCATTTCCCAGGCTTTGTGCATCAGCATCACCTCGGGTGGTTTTTACAAATGCAGATTCCTGGGCCGGTCATCGGATTCTGACATGGCGGACGAGGGGTATATGGCTAAGAAACATGAAGCTTGTCAAAGTCCTAACAAGCAAAGTGAAGCGCTTATCTTTAGGATTGTTAGACAAAAAGAACATCCTGAAATAGGAATAGAGCCTTCTGTAGACCCCTCGCGAGTCCTCTTCTTTACACAACCTCTGTGGAGTTGGGAATAGAAACGTCCGTGTCTCTGCTGTTAAAGTGGAGCCACATTTGCTTCCTTCATTTATTCCAAACCGAAGTAATCAATTGACAAGGTTTGAATATCTGTTTAGAGGCGATTTTCTCACACTAGGGGGTTTTGCTTGTATTTAAGACTCCACATTATGCAGGGGCGCGCGGGTGGCTCGGTCGGTTAAGCATCTGAATCTCGATTTCAACTCAGGGCATGATCTCAGGGTGGTGGGGCCGAGCCCCAGGTTGTCCGGCTCCCCACTCAGCAGGGAGTCTGCTTCTCTCCCTCTCCCTCTGCTCCCCCAGCTCGTGCTCTCTCTCTCTCTCTAAAAATAAATAGATCTTAAAAGAAAAAAAAGACTCCTATTACGTGTTAGTGTGAATAAGGAAAAAAAGCCTTTTGCTTAAATTGCATGTAAGCTGTGTAAAGAGTACACGGGGTGGGGCCTGTCATCATATCGTTCCATGTATTTTTGTGTGTGCTTGAAATACTCCGTTGTAAAAATTTTGTTGGGAGTCTAACGAAGGGGAAGAGACAGATGTCCTGGGGCAGCCGAATCATCACATAGTCGTGCGAGTGAGAAGCACAGGGGCCACAGCCGACGTCCGAGCCGAGGGCCTGTTTCCCGTGCTGTCTGGCCAGTCTGGCTCTTCGGACACCCAGAAGCCGGCTGAGTGCGTCCGCTCTCTCCCAGTAGGAAGTGGAAACGGTGCCCAGCGTTTTGAAGGCGTGACTCAGTTTGGCACTTGGGAGATCTCATCTTAAAGACAGTGTGAGCGTGTTCTGTGATACGTAGGTTTTGGTTCCAGCCCTCACGCTGTGCTGCGGAAAAGCAGTGGCAGCTTCTCCCGATAGAAGCCGACGCGCGTTACGCTTGGTTGTGTAGGAGGAAGCACATCGGATACGACAACGCATCGAAAATCCCGACGTTCAGCCCACGTAGAGGCTGTGTCACCATTGCCAAATGCCGTTCTAAGCAAGAATCCTAATTGCGCCGGGCAGGAGTTCAGCCCCGTCAGGTGGCCTTTCTGTATACATCCGGTCTCTGAGATTTTAGAAGATTTTAAGAAATCTTTGTCTTTGTGCTAATATCCTCACATCCTAAGAACTCCAGTGTCTCGGTGAGCGCTGCCCATTCGCGGCAACCTCTGGGCAGGAGCCCCTGTGTGCCAACCTAGTTTGTGGTAGTGGAGGTGGGGGCCTCCCTTAGGAAAGCACGAGAACGGTGAGGGGCCCTCCCAGTTGCTTTAAGGTAGTGTCTGCTACTCACCAGTACACTAGGTGTGTACCTAATACACACCAGGCAGTGTGTATTAGACCAAAAGGCCATTGAGAAAATACCCTGAGAGGGACGCCTGGATGGCTCAGTTGGTTAAGCGGCTGCCTTCGGCTCAGATCATGATCCCAGCGTCCTGGGATTGAGTCCCGCATCGGGCTCCTTGCTCGGCAGGGAACCTGCTTCTCCCTCTGCCTCTGCCTGCCTCTCTGTCTGCTGTGCTTGTTCTTGCTCTCTCTCTCTCTCTCTCTCTCTCTGACATATAAATAAATAAAATCTTTTTAAAAAAAAGAAAGAAAGAAAATACCCTGAGAGATAGCTTTTCTATGAAACCCCTGTAAACGTCCACATTTTTCTATGCATTTGAACTCAAGTAAGCTATGGTCCGACACATTTATCTGAAAAATATGTGAGGTCCAAGCCTCCTGCTGCGGGGTCTGGGTCTCACTGAGGGCTTCAGAACCGCTCAGAGAAGCCACGGATGGCAGCGTTCATCTTCTCATTTCCCCTCATGGCCTTAGAATGCATCCCTACCCTCTGCCGTGTTACTTCTCCCCCCTCAGGTGAACGTGGTATGGTCTGGAAGGATTTAGAACGGTCACGACTGTGACAGGTTAATAGATAATGGGCAGCACTTCGCAAGTGATTTCTGGGCTAAAGGAGTTGGCAGGCTCTGAGGTTTCATTCTGAAATCTTAGCTGAGAGCTGCCGGCAAAGCACCATATTTTAAAATTATATTTAAAGCAAGATCAAAAGGCATTCTCCAGGCTGATTTAGTGTCTAGTTAAATACCAGCATCTTTTATGTACTTGCACGTCATTTTTATTGCTTTCTGCTAGATGTGAAGAATTAGAATGGGCACTCTCTTTTGCAGATGTTCAAGCTAGATTTTTTTCTTTCAAAGAAAAAGTCCTGTTTCAACATCCCTCTGACTTCTCCCCTCTAAGAGAGAGTGTGATGATATGTGAAAAGCCATTGGAGTAAGGGAAACATTTGGTCAGCATGTGTTTATTAAGTCAGGCCTGTGTTTTCGGGTCAGAAAATTCCATTGGTTATTTCCCCACTTTGATTTTCTCCAAATTCAGTTTTAAAAAATGCCCATAGATGATGATAGTCATAATGAGATGATGATTAAAAAGGAACTGGGGCATATTTTCTTTTAAAACCTGTAAACCTCACACCCGTGTATCTTCTTGAGAGTGCTTAGCCCATATATGGTATTATAACTGGAAAGAGAAGTTTCAGTTTCCTTTTTTTTTTTTTTTTTAAGATTTTATTTGTCAGAGCAAACATAGGCAGAGGGAGAAGCAGGCTCCCCACTGAGAAGGGAATCCAATGTGGGGGTCAACCCCCCGACCCCAGGGTCATGACCTGAGCCTAAGGCCACCACTTAACCAACTGAGCCACCCAGGCATCCCAAGAAGTTTTAGTTTCTAAGGCAAAGGTTAAACATGGATTGGAAGACAGTTTTGACCAAAAATCTATCTTGGTTCTTGAGGTCTCCTTTCTAAACATCTACTTTAACACAATATTAAAAGCTTTAGATACCATGACCATGGGTTCTTCATTACACTTTTCTACACTGCTTCTTAACCTGTCTCCCCCATGTTCCCCTGAAATCTCCTAACCTAATTAGTTGTAGCTCGGACCAACTGCCCAAGATGCCCAGGACCCCGATGACAGGGCATAAAGTCGCTTCTTCAGCCTGACGGCCAGACTTCTGGGCTATTTAAGCCTTTTTTGTTGTCAGTCATACAAATTCTCCTTCTGAATGGGCTGTCCATAAAACAGAATCTTGGGGGACGCCTGGGTGGCTCAGTTGGTTAAGCGGCTGCCTTCGGCGCAGGTCATGATCCCAGCGTCCTGGGATCGAGTCCCACATCAGGCTCCTTGCTTGGCAGGGAGCCTGCTCCTCCCTCTGCCTCTGTTCTGCTCGCTCGCTCTCTCTCTAAATAATAAATAAATAAAATCTTAAAACAAAACAAAAAAAACCAGAATCTTGGCCGGGTAACTCACGCGTTTTTAAAATGTTCTCCAAGTGATAGAAATGGCTCGGTAGGGAAGCTAAAGTGTTTGCACAGTTTCTCTTAGAGAAATTAAAATTCTTTATCCTAGATCGGATGTCCAGTTTTCACAAGATGATTGCTGAGAAGGTTATAGGCGGCGTCTCTGTTAAAAAGCATTGCTTTCTGTTAACTAGAGATGTGCAAGCAAGCCAGCGCTCCATAGCCTTAATTGCAGAAATGATCCACACTGCTAGTCTGGTACACGACGATGTCATCGACGACGCAAGTTCCCGGCGAGGAAAACACACGGTTAATAAGATCTGGGGTGAAAAGAAGGTATGGTGTTTTTGTTTCCTTTTTATCTTCTGACTTGTTCACACACTCTTTGGATTGCATTAACTCTTCAGATTTGTCTCATTAAAAAGTAAAATACGCTTCCTGGGACGCAGCATTCCAACTTCCAAAAACAGTATTCACGTCTTGTCTGTGTATATACATTTGATAATAGAGAAAAACTACAGAAAAAATAGGCTTCAGGTTTCTGGTTAGTCACACTTCTATATAGAATTTCTTTTGGTTATAGGGAAAGGGATTTTTGTTGTTATCCAAAAAGCATATTTCGTAAGGAACCTTACATTTTACTTTGGAGCTCAGATTACTCAAGTTCAGTTTAATTCTTTAACCATTTATTGACTGCTATGTGCCAGGGTGTTACGGCAAGTAAATGAGTTAAGCTGAACTACATATGTGTGTGTGTGTGTGTGTGTGTGTGTGTATCTTAAATATAGACATGTAAAAATACACACACACACATATACTATGAAAATTACACATTTTTAAACAGAGGCTCTATAATTGAGTTCAGTTCATATATGTATATTTTAAAGCATATTTCCATGGTATTTTTTAGCATCTCTTGAAAGGGGTATGTAGAATGGGGACTTTTGCCCAAAGATAAATAAGTCACGAATTTAGACGGGAACGGCGCCGAATGAATGGACACAGAGACGTGCAGACATTTTGTCTGGAGGCAGCATTCCCCAGCGCACGCCTCCGTGGGCCACAAACAGCATGAGTGCGAACGAGGTTTCCCTCTGCTCACCCGCCCTCACGTGTATATAGGACCTGGTTCCCTCCTATTTCCTATCGTCCTTATGAAAAAGATGTGTATCATAATTGTCACCTTCACATGCTGGTTTTGCTTTGGGGTGCATGACTTTGCTATGTATTGAGTCCTGCCATCTCATTTATAAATCTTTTATTTCAGATTTGAAATAAAAGGTTTTGTGTCCTATTGACAGAATTCCATATGTCAGAATGCTGTTTAAGAAAAAAAAGGTGAGGGGGGTGGAGTTTCTTTCTGGAGAGATCACAGGTACCTCTGTGACATGTCCCTGCGGGCAGATGTCTGTTTTCAGGGCCTGGCCTAAAACCCTATTTAAGAGAACAAATTCAGGTCTTCTACTTGCCTAATTAGTCGTCCCTACTGTGATCACCTCTGCTGTTGGTGGCCTCTTCAGCCTGAGACTGGTCTGGCAGGTCAGCCCCGCCCCTCAGCCTCCTTCCCTCTCCCGCCTCTCAACTCAAAGTACTTGTGTTTCCAGTAAAAATCCATTTGCGCAGCGCCCCCTGCAGGAGCCCTCGGTACCTTGGCCGGGTTCCCCCCTCTCTTCAGTCCCTCACCCACGGCTCCCGGTGCCCAGTCTGGCAGCTTCACCTTCATACGCAGGAACCTTTTGGCCTCTGGGATCCCTGGGCCCGGAGAGGAAAGACATAAAAGCCTAGAGATCCAGAGCCCTAATGATGGGGAGGGGGGGGTAGGTGAGGGATCCCTCTCCATCATCATGGGTGCAGTGACTCTGTAAATGTGTATTTATATTTAGGTCGAGATAATTTGTACAGTATGTTATATAAAATGACCAATAGGTAAAGATACTGAACATCACTAATTTTAGATACTAGAGAAAAGACAAAAAAATTAAAATGTGATGTTGAAAATTCTATGAATTAAAATTCCTATGACATCCAACATTTGTAATTTGTAATTATACTAATTATAATAAAACTCAGGCATATCTTTAAATAGGCAAATGAGTATATTTGATTACAGTGTATAATTCAGTTCTGTATAATTTATAACAAGCTGTAAGTACAGTATGGGCATCTCCTTCCAATCTAAAGATTAGAAAAATATCAGTTATCTAGTGTTGACTACAAAAAAGTTTGTCTAGGAACAAGGGGCGGTGAACTCGGAGCCAGGTTTGCTTTTCACTGAGAGAAGCACGCGTTTGCCCTTTGCTGGGGTGTGTGGAGCACCCGCTGAGGTAATTCCCAGCCCTGCGCTCAAGGAGTTGGGTAAATAGGGGCATGGGTGGTTAAAGACAACTATGAAGACAGCAGCATGCACGGGGAGCCGCGCGCACATAGAGGAAGGGCATCTGCAGACTGAGGGATCCTGGGGGACTTCCTGGAAGTGTCACCTGAGCTAACTGTGCAGCTGAGTCTGCCCAGTGAAGAAGGGGAAAGGCTTTCTGAGTAGGAGAGAGACAGTCATGGCTTGAGGAAAGCGTGAATGTTCCAGCACGGCTGACCTGAGGGCCGCTGGACCCTGGTGTGGCCAGGACGAAGCAAGAGAGTGAGATGCCTGTCCGTCTCCAGGCACTCACTTGCTCTGCTCTGAACTGAAGAGGAAGACTGGGTGATCTCTGGGATCCGACCCAGTCCTGGCGATGACCCGAATGTGTAACTGATTATTACACGGACTCCTGCTGAGGACAGGGTGGGGAAGACTTGGAGCCAAGATGATCCCTGCCTCCCACCCTGAATGTCTCTCCGAGGGGCCAGCTCCACTGTGGGCTCCGCTGCTCTGATACTTTTCTCCGAAAGCTTTTTTTTTGTTTCTTCTTCTTCTAGGCTGTTCTTGCTGGTGACTTAATTCTTTCTGCAGCATCTATAGCTCTGGCACGAATTGGAAATACAACTGTGATCTCTATTTTAACCCAAGTTATTGAAGATTTGGTGCGTGGTAGGTTAATTCTGACTTTTCTTCTTTTTTATTCAGTCCCAGTCTAATGAGCCAGGCAGTCAAGCCATATCACAAGTGACCCCTTTCTTTCTTTCTTTGCAGGTGAATTTCTTCAGCTAGGGTCAAAAGAAAACGAGACTGAAAGATTTGCACACTACCTTGAGAAGACCTTCAAGAAGACCGCCAGTCTGATAGCCAACAGTTGTAAAGCAGTATGTACGTTCTGTCTTTGTTCACGTTAAAAAAAAAAAAAAAAAAAGCCTCCTAGCTCTTTCTTGGGAGCTGCTCTTCATGGGGAGCATTTCACTGGAGAGCCTTCAGATAGTAACCCAAATCCCATGAGGTCATTGAGAAAAGAGTGACGTCCCCGAACAGTGGAGAACTTCTGCCGCGGGGCTCGTTTTTGTGGTCCTCTCTTGCTAGGCCGATGTTCACTTTTCATCTTTCCTCCCCAGAGTGGAATCCAAATAAGCCCTCTGCACCTGGTCTCATCTCCAAACTGTGTGACATTTTGAAGAACAAATCATAAATAATTTCTTTCCCGATTGTCGTCCCGTATACCATTTCTGACATTTTACCCTTAAAAAGTGGCCAAGTGCTGGGTTCTGTAATACACCATTTGCCCAGGAGAAAATGCCTATTAGATTGTCCTAGTGTTCTTTGTCCTTTGTTATGAGTAGTAGATCCTTTTGGGTCTTTTTTGCATGAAATATAAACTGGCCATTTACCACGGCATCTGGGGGGCTCAGTGGGTAAAGTGTCCTGCTCTTGATATCAGCTCCAGCCTCGATCTCAGAGTCCTGAGTTCAAGCCCAGCGAAAAAAGAAAAACAAGAAACAAGCCATTTTTCTTTGGCTATCAGTCAAGTGTGAACCATAACTTTTTCTCTCTCTTGCTTTCTCTCCATGGCCTTCCCTCTACTCTTCTTTTTTTTTTAAAAAGTCTGTATTCTCCTGAGTCTGTAGACCGTAACGAATGGCATTCAGTGCCAGCCCCTAAATGAGAGCCGGTTCTCGCCATAGCATTGCTCCTCTGACGGTATCCCTGCCTAACCAACATGGCAGCCTATGGCAGCCACGAACCCTGGGCAGGCACCAGCCCCTCGCGATCAAAGCAGTGGCTGAAGGAGCCCTCCAGCGGCAGGTGTACATTGCTGCCCTCGGGTTCTCTTAATACTACTGCAGTTAAAAAGGGCACTTCCTCAGGCCTCTCTGGTGAGAAAGGCCCCTTGCCACTAGGGTCTCAATTCCAAAAAGTGTCAAGAAACGGATAATAGGGACGCCTGGGTGGCTCAGTTGGTTAAGCCACTGCCTTCGACTCAGGTCATGATCCCAGGGTCCTGGGATCAAGTCCCTCATCGGGCTCCTTGCTCAGCAGGGAGTCTGCTTCTCTTTCTGCCTCTGCCTGCTGCTCTGCCTGCTTGTACACTCGTGCGTGCTCACTCTCTCTCTGACAAATAAATCTTAAAAAAAAAAGAAGAAACAGATAATAGTCATAAAAGGATGAGGACATTTTCTTTCTAAAAAGATGTAATGGAAACTCTCAGAAATGTGAATAACGTAGAACATGCTGGCCATGATTTTAGCCATTTTTGTCTTTACTGAAAGGGCCAACATTTTCTTTTCAAGGAATTGAAAGTGTGGTTTTTTAAATAGATGGATGAAAATATGGTAGACACTAGAACGCTGAATAAAAGAATGAGTGATTTTAAAAGGGGGTGCCAGAAAGCTGTTACCTTAACCCTTCACTGGCCATCCTACCTCTGATGGTCGAGGTCTCCATGAAGTTGGAGCGCCCACCTCTGTAAGGCACGCTGGCGCGCTCGGAGAAACTCACGGATGAGCTCGCAGGCTGGAGACAGTGGCGGCAAGCGCTGGCAGGTGGCGGGGCTGCTGGAACTGGACATGCTGAGAGTCGTCGTTCCCATAGAGTAGACCTCCCACGGGCACCGGGCCGCAGCTCTCCATGAGAACCAGGCAGCTGCTAATGCCTTTGATGATCGAACCCCACCGAGAGCCAAGGAGACGGGCCCGAGGCACCAAGGAAAGCCTGGATTGCGGTCCCTGTCCTCTCCATCTGGGAAGCCAGAGACGTCCTGTTCACAGCACACATAGTTGTTCATAAACTGTACTGTGTGCTTTACAGGTTAGCAAGGCACCAGTAGACGGGATATGAACACGGCTCAGTCCTTTTAAAAAATGAAATGCTTTATGCTCTCCACTAGGAGGCATGCTGGCATCATCCCACAATGACCCACTTTTTCTGTGATTTATTCCCAAACCCCAGAACTGTTAGAGTAATAAAGCAAAATCGTAGTGTGAGCGTTCTACATGAAAGACTCTATATTTAAGTGCCTACGGGTAGAATATTCCAGAGGTGTTACATATTCAACATGGCTATTTTTATATACTCCTGGTATTCAAAATGCAAAGACATGGGGCTCCAAAAGTTCATGAAAAGCAAACTAGCAGTGCCCAAAAGAGGGACTACAGAGAATTTAAACATCAGAATTATTACGGAAGAACTAATCAGAGTCTAAGATGTTGCGGGAGTTGGAAGGAAATTGAGCAGCTTGTAATTTATTCTGTTAAAGACACTGCCACCCCCTTCCTGAACCACTCCTTGTATTTTTAACAGAAATAGTGTAAAGTCTGAGAGAAGGCTATCTAGGAATGTTTTAGGACAGTGACTGATATGAAAATAGTGATATTTTTAAATGAGTGTTATTTATTTGTATACATAGTCACGCAGAATACAGTCGAGCTTCCAATGAAGGCTATGATTTGTTCCCCGAACAATCTAATGGGAATGAGATCTGAGAGGTCCAGTGGCCCATCCAGTGTTAGACAGTGGCTGAGCCAGGATTGAACCCAGAACGGGGTACTGTAATCCTGCATTTGTTTGTTTTTCGTCCTTCCTTTTCTTCGTTCTAACTTTCCCCTCTCTCCAGTGCTGCATAGACCCTGCTTCCTGTTACTTTATTTTCAAAGCCACAGTGCACCACTTACAAGATTTTCTTTTGTGGCTCGTATTTGCCGAACACTGACTTTTGGCACAATATTCTCACCTAACCTGCAGACAGACCTTATTCCTATTTTGCCTACTGTCCTAATGCTGTCATGGGAAAGGGGAAAATCTTCTGGTTGGGGATCCAGTCTAGGTTGTCGTGTTGGATTTAGCGGTCGTGAATCTTTAGTCTCTGTCTGGAACACTTCCCTGGATATTTTGAAGAGCGCAGGCAGGTTATGTTGTTGAGTTGAACTGGTCTGCTGCTCTGCACGCTGGGAGACAGGTTATGCATCTGGGGCTGGAAAACAGCAAAAGGAAAGTCGCCTTCTCCGTTTGTTGTGTCGGGGGCACGTGTCCTGTTATTAGTGATGTTCACTTTGATGACTTGATTGTGGGGGTGACTGCCTAGTTTCTTCACTTAAAAGTTACTGTTTTTCTGATCTGGGAAGGTATTTTGAGATTATGTAAATCTACTTCTTATCAAACTCACCGGTTTTTGCATCTGTTTATAATGCTTTCCACTTAGTACCCATGACAGTGGCAAATGACAGTCGCATGTGTTCTCTCATTCCTTCTACGCTGCGTTTCTCCAGTCTTATCTGTATGGCCTCCTGCATTCTTATTCTATGGATTATAACACTTTATTGTTATTTATGTAAATGCTGAAGGATTCCAAATTTGGCCAATGGGAAGGCCATTGAACCCGGCTCCTTTGTCCTGTTCATCTACCCCCTTCACAAGTAGGCGGGGG
>RCUC01116422.1:0-11045 GCA_003697995.1 Taxidea taxus jeffersonii | reverse complement strand
GACAGAGATCACAAGTAGGCAGAGAGGCAGGCAGAGAGAGAGGAAGGGAAGCAGGCTCCCCATTGAGCAGAGAGCCTGATGCAGGGCTCGATCCCAGTACTCTGGGATCATGACCTGAGCTGAAGGCAGAGGCTTTAACCCACTGAGCCACCCAGGCATGCCTGTTCTGATTATTTTTAAGTAATCTCAATGCCCAAGGTGAAGTTTGAACTCATGACCCTAAGATCAAGAGTCGCATGCCCTACAGACTGAGCCAGCCAGGTGTCCCATCAACACAACCGTGTTTATGTTTGTGTTTTTCCCTTCCAGTTTGAGTCCATATATACATTTTTTTTCTTTTATCTGATTGAGATCCGATTCTTTTCCAACATTTTTAAATGCCACCTTCTCCCCATCCCCCATCAGAAGACTGAAGTTGAGGGAAAGGCAGAAGGTGAGGTGCTTTACAAAAATACCTTGAGAAAAAAGTTTGAAACCCTGTTGAGGTTAGTCATTGCCCAAATGGCCTGACCTTGTTGACTCAAAATACTATTAGCCTTTTTCTCCCCTCCCAGTCAACTATTTTTACAAAAATTGCATAACAAAGGAACATCTGTAGTTGCAGGATACTGATACCAACTTGTCTAGTGAGGTTTTAAAAAAAGGAACTATCTGCCTATCCTACAGGGCTTAGGTGCAAAGAGTTGGTATTAGTCACCTTCTGGCTGGCTGCCTATGAGCTTGGACTTGGTGTTGGAATGACTGGCAGAGCAACAGAAAGAAGGGAGTAACTGGCCCAATGTCAGCTTTATGATGTAAAAGCTGAACTGGAACAAATGACTCTTGCATTTACCTCGTTTGTCATATACCATAGAAAAGAAGCAATTCTCCTGTCTACCCTACAATCCATAATTTACCTGTTGCCTATCTTCCTGAAACATGGGGTGACCATGTTTAATGACAACAGAATGTGATATTTTAGGCATAGTAGCAAAAATAGCCAGATGTGAAGTTCTGGGCTGTGGGGTCTGGTCCTGGCTCTTTTTCTAAATAGCTGAAGCCGGGGCAAGTCCTATAATTTCTCTGTTCCTTAATGCTTCATCTGTCAATTCTTTACATTCCTTTGGGCTTTCAGTTTTTATCTGCAAAATAGGGAGCTTGGGTTTAGTAAATTACTAGCTGTATAATGTCTCCATATATTTTCTGATATGCAAGTCACAACCTTGAAAAGGTTAAGTGTGGCAGAAATGGTTATCAGTTTCCAATGAAAGAAAGTGGAGCTCACAATGTTACTCAATATGTCTTGTATCTTTTATTAAGTGGTAGAGCGGAGACTCAGGTACAAACCCTGATGTATTATCTGTTCTAGAACAAATTTCCCTAAAACTTAACAGCTTAAAAAGAAAAACCCTATTAGTTTTTTATGGTCACACTTTTTTTTTTTTTTTTTTTTTTTTGTGGGTCAAGGATCTGGAGACTGCTTGGCTGCTGGCTCTGGCTCCAAGTCTCAAGAGAGTGCATCAAACTTCTCCTAGAACTGCATTTCATCTGAAGGCTTAACTGGGGGAGGATTTGCTTCAAAATTCACTTACATGGTAGGTAGTAGGTTTCAGTTTGTCCAAGGCTGTTGGCTGAAGACTTCAGTTCTCCATCACACAGGCCCTCCATAGGACAAGCTAGTTTCTCCTAGAACAAGTGATCTAAGAGTGTGTACGTAGGAGAGACTGCTCAAGACAGAAGCCACAGTCCTTTATAAGATAATCTCAGAAGCTGGTATACTATCACATCTACCATATGCTGTAAGTTACACAGACTGACCCTGGTAGAATGTGGGAGGGGCTACACAAGAAAGTGGAGACTAGGAAACAGGATCATTGGGAGCCCCCTTAGAGGCTGACTACCCCCACTCTGCCACTCTACCATGTGTTCACATTTTATTTATTTATTTAAAAAGATTTTATTTATTTATTTGACAGAGACACAGCGAGAGAGGGAACACAAGCAGGGGGGAGTGGGAGAGGGAGAAGCAGGCTCCCCGTGGAGCAGAGAGATTCCGACATGGGGCTCGATCCCAGGACCCTGGGATCATGACCTGAGCTGAAAGCAGAGGCTTTAACCCACTGAACCACCCAGTCACCCCTAAAAAGTCCTTATCTTTCAAAGGTATGTACTGAGTGATTACATATGGAATGATGTTTGAAATTCATTTCAAAGTACAGGATAAGAGAAGTGGAAGAGGGAGAGAGATATAGGGTAGGACTGGCAATGCAATAATGGCTGCTGGGGCTAGTGATGGGACAATGGGGGTGGGTGGGTATTATGCCATTCTTTGTTTTTTTTTCCCTGTGAACATAGGAATTTCCCAATAATAATAAAAAAGATTTAAAAACAATTATGTCCTTTTATTCCACAAAGCTGATCATCTGACCCTTCCCTACCCTGATAGTAAACTGGAAGTTTGTTTCCTCATTTGAGTAGAAAAAAGGTCTCTGTAATAGAATACAATGGGCAATGTTAAAAGCAGATTCATGCTGAATGCAGGGGGATTAAGTACATTGCTTAGGGAATGGTGAGCCCCTACTTATCCCACACTCTACTGGATAAATGGAATGCTACCAGGCAGGTGTATATCTTCCACACAGGACCCTAGAAGATATTTCTCAGGGAAATATGACCTTCCCAAGAGGAAAGACCTAAAGACACTGACATTATGAGTTCCACAAGGAAACAACCCACCTAGATTACCCAGGGTCTCACCACTTCTGATCAGCTTTTTAGTACCTCACTTAAATAAATAGATCAAGAACCACCAGATATTTGAGGAAGCCTTCTGACATAAAAGAGACAAAAACAAATAATGCTGGTAGGGGATTTGAAAGAAAAGCCATGCAAAGGAAAGAAAATTAAACAAAAAACAATACTAGCATACTCAAGAGATAAGATATTTCTTCCATGAAACAAAAATAAGATGCTATTTTTAGAAGCCCAAGACCAAAAAGGACTCTTGAAAATTAAAAATGATAGTAGGAATGAACAATTCAACAGTAGGGTTGGATGATGAAGTTGAGGAAATCTCCCATAGAGTAGAGCAAAATGACAAAGATAAAAATACAGAAAAGACGTTATATAAATACTGAAGTCTAGGGGCATCTGGGTGGCTCAGTTAAGCGGGTGCCTTCGGCTCAGGTCAGGATCTCAGAGTCCTGGGATGGAGGCCCGCATCAGGCTCCCTGCTCAGCAGGAGGCCTGCTTCTCCCTCTCCTACTCCCCTTGCTTATGTTCCCTCTCTCTTTGTGTCCCTCTCTGTCAAATAAATAAATAAAACCTTTTAAAAAAATATTGAAGTCTAAGAGATGCAAAATCTGAATAGAGGCATTCCAGAAGTAGAGAATGAAAAAAAAGTAAAGGATGGACAATTATTAGAGAAATAAGAGTATTTTCCAAAGCAGAAGTAGACATTTCCAAATTTAAAGGTTCCAGTGAGTAGCCCAGAAAAATGGATTAAAATGAACCTTTGCCAAAGCACATCATTGTAAAATTTCAAAATTCTGGTAAAAGATCCTACAAATTTCCAGAGAGTAAAAACAAGTCATGTACAAAGGTCAAGAATCAGAATGCATTTCTTCTTACTCACCCAGTTAAATCTTGTATCACTCTTTAGGATACTCAATCAGCTAATCTATTCATGGGAGAATCCTAATGGGAACACACAGGTGTGTATATATATAAAAAATCTGAACCAATTATCCAGAAAAATTAACCTAAGCCCCCATTCTTAAGTATGCATGATCAGGCACAAGAAGAAAACCACAATAAAAGAAAAAGGTGAAGGTGAATGAAACAACTATTCCCAGGAAAAACAGACATAACTCAAGAGACGCTAGGGAAATTACTCTCTGTATTTTCAACAGATTTGAGAAGATAGGGACTGCAGGCATTAAACAAGAAGAGGCAATGAAACAGGAACCAGGAACCATCTCAGATTAATTATCAGGACAAAATTCAAGGTAAGGGTTTGAAGGTAAACATAAGGAAAGATGGAACATAGAGATATAAAAGTTGGGAGAGGAGCCTGGGTGGCTCAGTGGGTTATAGCCTCTGCCTTCAGCTCAGGTCATGACCCCAGGGTCCTGGGATCGAGTCCCACATCAGGCTCTCTGTTCGGCGGGGAGCCTGCTTCCCCCCGCCCCCCTGCCTAACTCTCTGCCTACTTATGATCTCTGTCTGTCAAATAAATAAAATCTTAAAAAAAAAAAAAAAAGTTGGGAGAAAAATGAGAGGAAATCAATGCAGGAGACCCACCATCTGAATAACTGAAGTTCCAAATAAATAAAAAATAAAAAATTGAGAAAACACAGGGAAAGACATATCAGAGAAATTATAAGAAAAATTTATCAAAACCGAAGGAATCTCTAGGCTGAATCTCTAAGTTGAAGGACGCACTTGGAATGCAAAGCTGAATAAATGAGAAAAAGATGAATATCTACAGTCAATGTTGTGAAATTTCAGACCACCAAGAATAAATAGAAAATCCAAAAAATATCCAAGAAGAAACAATGTTATGTACAAATGAATGAGAATGAGACTAACATCAGATTTCTCTCTGGGAACACTGAATGGTAAAATATAGTGGAACAAAGCCTTGAAAGTTCTTTTTTTTTTTTTTTAATGATTTTATTTATTTGAGAGCGAGAGTAAGAGTTGGGGGAGAACTCCCTACTCAACCAATGTGGGGCTTGATCCTAGGACCCTGGGATCATGACCTGAGCCAAAGGCAGAGCTTAACTAACTGAGCTACCTAGGCACTCCAAAGCCTTGAAAGTTCTGAGGGAAAATTACTTACAACTGAGAATTCTCTAGTCATATAAGGCATAATGGTATTTTCAGATATAAACTCAGGAGGGTTACCTTTCAAGTTATTTTCTAAGTCAGCTACTTGAGAATGTACACCATCAAAAAAGGGTGAAAACAATCCTCCCCACCCCACCCCCCACCATCACTAAAAAGAAAAACACAAGATAAAAGAAATAGTGGAGGGATGCCTGGGTGGCTCAGTGGGTTAAGCCGCTACCTTTGGCTTGGGTCATGATCTCAGGGTCCTGGGATCGAGTTCCGCATCGGGCTCTCTGCTTGGCAGGGAGCCTGCTTCTCCCCTCCCCTCTCTGCCTGCCTCTCTGCCTGCTTGTGATCTGTCTGTCAAATAAATAAATAAAATCTTTAAAAAAAAAAAAAAAAAGAAATAGTGGAATCAACTCAGAAGTCCGTTGACATGCAATCCCAGAGTAACAGTTGTACAGTGAAGCTGGAAAGTAAGTGGTTTGTTCCTTATTAGAACAGAAAGGCAGCTCCAGACAGAATGTTTTCAATGAGAGGAATGAAATAGACCAGAGTAACAGAATGACTAAGAAGTCAGATCATGTTAATGACTTGATGAAGAAAACAAAAATCTTTCCCATCAATAAGAAGAAAGTAAGGCAATTAGAAATAAAAGCTAAGGGGAGCCTGGGTGGCTCAGTGGGTTAAAGTCTCTGCCTTCAGTTCAGGTCATGATCCCAGGGTCCTGGGATGGAGCCCCGCATTGGGCTCTCTGTTCAGCGGGGAGCCTGCTTCCCCCTCTCTCTGCCTCTCTGCCTACTTGTGATCTCTATTTGTCAAATAAATAAATAAAATCTTTAAAAAAAAAGATATCAGTGTGTTACATATATATTATCATATTTTATATATTTTATATATTATAATATATTTAACACATTATATTTATGTATTATATAAATATATATATTATTATTGGTGAGAATATTATATATCTGGTAGTATATGTATAGAAAAGACATTCTGGGAAACTATTCACCAAATTGCTAATCTCTGGCTAGAAGAGAGGGGAGTCCCATTTCTGTTATTGCTAGTGTTTTAATAATAAAAATAGAAAACATCAAAGACATTAGAATTGTGAAATATTATGGTGTATTGCATGAATATGAATTTGAGTCCTAAATTCCTGAAGCATAACTCCATACAATGAAAATCTGATAAATGACTTGGGAGTTACCAGTAATAAAAAGGCGTTTCAGTGTGTGAGTGTCTCTTCTCTAAAGTAAACACCCTTTCCTCGGGTTGGGTGAATCATAAATGGCAAAAGATTCCATGTGTCTGATTTGCTTGTCTTTGAGAAATGTGATTGTTTGGAAAACATTTAAGGTTGTTGTTTTTTTGTGGGGGGGGGAAGTGGGAGAATCATAACGTTTAACAGTTATTAAAACTTATGGGAGCTTTTTTTATTTATAAAGTTCTGGTTACTACCTATACATTCAGCTGAATACATTTATGAAGGAAAGTCTCTGGGAGGCGGCGGTTTAGATACAAACACCTCTAGATTAAGAACAATTATTTTTTTTAAAGATTTTATTTATTTATTTGAGAGAGAGATCACAAAGAGGCAGAGAGGAGAGAGGGGGAAGCAGGCTCCCCGCCGAGCAGAGAGCCCGATGTGGGGCTCGATCCCAGGACCCTGAGATCACGACCCGAGCTGAAGGCAGCAGCTTATTCCACTGAGCCACCCAGGCGCCCCTAAGAACAATTATTTAAATGACACTTTTACAAAGGGTTTTCACAGATAACATCTTCCATACCAGTAATTCTTATAAAAGCAGCATGATGTTGGTATTATATCTGTTTTAGAGAGGAAGAAATTGAAACTCAGAGATGTAAGGGAATCACCTATGATCACATAACCAGCCAATAGGGGAGTATTTAAGCCCACTCTGCTGATGCCAGATCCACCCCCAGTTGCTGGGGGGTTAATTGTTTTGGGTTTACCCTGGTTCTTATATGCCTTGGGTTCTTAGATCTCTGGGCATTTTAAGGAAAGGAAACTCTGGTGATTGTTAAAGATTTTGTGACATGTCTCTAATCTTGAGGAAAGGTAGGGAAGGTAGTGTTTGGGTCATCAAGATATCAGAATCCAAAGGTGGCTTGGAAGTCTTTTTTTTTTTTTTTTTTTGGTGGGGGGACACTCCACCATCACTGATTGGAAGGTGAAGACACAGGTGCAGATGTGGGAGGCTTGAAAGTGATTTTTTTTTTAAAGATTTTATTTATTTATTTGACAGAGACCACAAGCAGGCAGAGAGGCAGGCAGAGAGAGGAAGGGAAGCAGGCTCCCTGCCGAGCAGAGAGCCCGATGTGGGGCTCCATCCCAGGACCCTGAGATCATGACCTGAGCCAAAGGCAGCAGCTTTAACCCACTGAGCCACCCAGGCTCCCCTTGAAAGTGATTTTTTAATGGGACTTCTCTAGAAGGATTTCCAAGGAGAATACCTACCCTAATAAGCAGGTATACTGTAGACAAGGCCTTTCTTTCTCTTTGCCTGAGGCCATAAATCTGGCTTCCCAACTACAGGTACTCTTCTATCAAAACTCCAGGAACGTTCTAAGCTGAGTGACCATGGGTCAAGTTGGCAACTCTTTCTTTTGAACCTGCAGTCCAATTCTTCCCAATAAGAAGAGAACTAGCTCTTTGTCAAAAAAAACCTAGTGCTACCCCAATACTGTATTTCAGGCACTGACAAGTTCATAGCTTGCCTAAGTCATGCACTGTTGGCATCAGTCGTCCAATAATCCCTTTCCCTCCTGCTTAAATAGGAATTATTCTGCAAAGGATTGCATTCAGAGTGTGGAAACTACTTTAGGGGAAGGATGCATCAGGGGATGGGTTCCATGAAATATCTCTAATGATTCTTGGCTCTACCCTTTTTCGAAGGCAGGCATTTTCCTAAGACCAGCCCATTATTGTCAAAGTATTCCATCCAGATGCAATATAGTTTATTTGAGATAACAATATTCAAGAGTCTTAATTTTCATCAATGAGTAGAGAATCCAGCCATAATCCGAATGCAATGTAGTAAGTACAGTTTTTCTCCTTCGCAGTTAGTGCTTTCCTTAGAATAAAACTGTATTCCCATATGGTTCCAAAGACTTTGACTTATTAGAGAGAGGCATGGCAGTCCTGTCCTGGGCTTAGTTAAGACATCACAGACTTTGCTCGCTGAGCAAACTGCAATGTCTAAATTGATTATACCTCTAAGTGACAACCTAAAATGAAAACTCACAGCAGAAATAGATGTGGCTTGTTGAGAAAGCTGTTCAAGTCTTTGAAAAAGCAAGTTTTGGGGCTGCCTTATGAGAAAAAAGTTACCAACCATACATCCTAAGTATCAAATTTAAATTGGTAATGCTCCTGAATGGATCACAGCTCATTTTTGGAAACGCTTTAGAAACTTGATGCTTAAGACACGTGCAAATCTTTTTCCACATGCATCAGGTGAAGCAGCCAAGGTAAGCCTTCAGTGTAGCTCTTCTGTCTTATTTATACATTATTTGCTTCTGTGATGGTTTCCACTACCAGACAAGAGCCACAAAATTCAGGGACCATACCTTATTGACCTTTTAAAATTCTTTGCCAAACAGCTTGATTCAATAATGGACAAAGGACTTAAATAGATATTTTTCCAAAGACCCACACATGGCCAACATGCACATAAGATGATAAATGTCATTAGTCATGGGGGAAATGCATTATCAAAACCATAATGAGGGGCACCTGGGTGGCTCAGTGGGTTAAGCCTCTGCCTTTGGCTCAGGTCATGATCTCAGGGTCCTGGGATCGAGCCCCGCATCGGGCCCTCTGCTCAGCAGAGAGCCTGCTTCCTTCTCTCACTCTGCCTACTTCTCTGCCTACTTGTGATCTCTATCAAGTAAATAAATAAAAAAAGATAAAAAAAAAAAACCATAATGAGATACCGCTTCATGGTTGCTAGGATGGCTACTGTCAAAAGCCAGAAATGATGAGAAGGAGGATGTGAAGATATTGAAACCCTTGTGCACTGTTGGTGGGAATGTGAAATGGTGTGACCATTATGGAAACCAGTGCAGTAAGTCCTCAAAAAATAAAAATAGACTTATCATAGGATCTCTTAATTCCACTTTTGGGTATCTATCCCAAAGAATCGAAAGCAGGGTCTGAAGAGAGATTTGTATACCCATGTTCACAACAGTATTCACAATAGCTAAAACATGGAAGCAACCCAGATGTCCACCAACAGCAGATGAATGGATTAGCAAAGTGTGGTCTCTCCAGGCAATGGAATATTATTATTTACAGAAAGTTCAAAAACAGGCAAAAGAGATACTTAATTGATAAAACTATGAATAAAAGTGAAGAAATTAGAAAAGAGGAGAGTGGTTCCCCACGGAGGAGGCTGGGAAAGATTGTGACTGGGAGGATGAATGTAGGGGTTTTCTGGGATCTGGAGATGTTCTATTTCTTTACCTCCTGGTGACTACATAGGAGTTTCACTTTTCCTTACATGTGTTACATTTCAGAACAAAAATGTTTCTAATACCAAAAAAAAGAAAAAAATTCATTGCACATTGCCAGACACACTGAAGTTTCCTGATAAATGTTTGCTCATATTCTACCGTATAATAAAGAGGGAAAGTGAACTTATGTTATAAATCAGTGCATACAAATGACAAAACCAGGTTCCTGGTAAGGAAAAAATGGGCATCAGCAACCTATTCTGTGGCCCAAGCCCCACCTTCCCCTCCCTCCAGGAGATCCTGGGCAGACAGAGGGTTGATGTAGTCTAGAGAGATGGACAGATGGACAGAGCGTCTTCTTTAAGCACGTGGACAGTGCTATGGACAGGCACCGAAGAAAGGATGAACTTGGATTGGAAATAGCTATCCTTGAAAATCTTTATCATGTTCACTTAGCAGGAATGGAAGCTAATAATTATATAAGCATCCCTCCCTCACACACACCAGAACCCCAAATTAACTTAATTTGTTTATATGAATGCCTTTAAATAATGAGGTACACAGCTCCCGCCCCTTTCTTGGTACTAGGGGAATCTTTGTCACATTCATCTGTACTTGTTTCTATTTTTGCACAATCAGGGTAAGATTAGAGCCTTGCCGGAGCTCCACAGAAAGATGGGTTTGATTCAAACACTGTGCAGAATGCAGAGAGCAATCAATAATTTGGTGACTGGTTCAGCACATCTGTAGGACTGGAGAATTGGGTCACCTCCTTGCCAGCACAAACCCTGGTTAATATTTGTCACAGATGGGCACTTACTACAACTCTTCTTTTTTTTTTTTTTATAATTAGCGCGACTGAGTGTGATTCATGAATTTTTCGGTGAATTCTTTCAGCCTTTCCTCTTGTTAGGATTCCTCTGTCTTCACATTAGAGTCGGCATGTGCTTGGGGAATCAAAAACTGAACTCTCTAAATTTCTGGTATCAGTTTAATCAAATCATAGCAAATGTTAGTCTGCTGCCCTTCCCTGATCGTGTTCGTGAGGCACACATTAGCCATGTGGGGGTTGTTCCGTTCTCTTCCTATTAGGGAGAAAGCCCTCCTGTGTGTAGTTTGGACAGGAGGCAGTGCCTAGCTCTCACTACAAAAGTCAAAGTGGCTTTATCTTCCCCTCTTGTTGTCCCCTGGCAGCCAGGGCTTCAGGGTCTGGTATAGACTCAGCCTATTGGGAACTCCTAGTACTTACAATCTTGAGATGTACAGACAGATGGCATTAAGTCCTAGGGGAGCAGGGGTCACGTCCTGGCCATACTGTTTCTCTTTAAGAAAAAAATTTTCTCCTTGGCTGTTCGGGTGTTTTGATCATTGCCCATATTCTATCATGAAATCTAGCAAGGATTCTGTAACACCCCCCCCCCCCGACATTGCCACCCCCGGAAACTCTTCTAATATATCTCATTTTTGCTTAAATTACCTATAACTGTTTTTGACATTCTGGCCAAAGTATCTTTGCTTTGGATTTTGCACATCACTTTTCCCTTCCTACAGCTGGGGTGATACGAAAGTAACTACGTGCCTTTCACAGTGGCTCTCACATGCAAGCCCGTATCAGAATCACCCAGAGGGTTTGTTCAACCGTGAATTGTTGGGTCTACCTTCTGAGTTTCTGATGGAGTCGGTGTGGGATGCTGCCTGAGAATTTGCATTTCTAACAGTCCCCTGCTGCTGCTGCTGCTGCTGCTGCT
>RCUC01116416.1:0-13378 GCA_003697995.1 Taxidea taxus jeffersonii | reverse complement strand
AAAAAAAAGATACTGCCATTGGTGTGATGGTGACCACAATTATGATGATGATGAAAATGGAGATGTTCTCAAGGGACACTGGCTTCAGGAATCCAAGTTCTAATTCTAATTCCTACAGACTTCTGGACATGGCCTTCCTCTCCCTCATTATGCTCTAGCCTGTAATGCACACCTTTTTCTCTGGGACGAGAAGGAAAGAAAGAGCACTGGGACCCCCAACAACAATTCCAAAGTTCTGGTTCAAAGGAGGGTGCCCGGGCTCAGGGAGCTCTGCCCTGAGGTGGAAAAGGGGGGGTTAAGAGCAGCTGGTAAATGATTTACTAGGGTGGCGGAGAGGAGGAAATTGCTGATCCCATATCACCGAGCCCAGGAGGAGGGGGTAGGCTTGTCCAGGAGTGGAAAACAGGGTGGGAGCTTTGCTTCCAATGCTGACATGAGTCCATCTCACGTCTTCCTTTATCCAGCAAAGCCACGGACACGATAACCAAGCTAACTCCCACGTGTTTATTGGGGGATTACCATTTGCTAGGTGCCCTGCTTGGCCTTGACCTATCTTCTAATCCCTGCACAAACTCTGTGAGGAAGTTGTTTTTTACTGAATTGTTTTTACTGAGGTTATGACATGGCCACATACAAACATCAGTAAGGTGGGGAACTGGCAATTTCATGTGATTCAGCTTATTGTTCTTCTTATTAGTTGAGTCCAGAGAGTGAAGCAACATGCCCAGAGTTACCCAGATCCAGTGTTGGGATGAGCTCCCTACCAAGACTGGGAGCTCATGTGTTCTGAATGCCTCAATTCATAGGCTCATTCCTCCCTTCCCTTCTCCAAGCCTTGGGGTCCTTACTTGTAAACTGAGGATATACCAAAGAAGCTGCCATTTAGTGCCATTTAATGCCATTTTGCATGCACGAAGCACTGTGTTCCATACTGTACCCCCATGCACTGACCTCCTGTTCCCTGCCACTCTCTGAGAGAGGAACTGTCCCAAGCGTTGTCCTTATAGGGTGTAAGGAAAGCTAAGTGAGCTGATGCTGCACAGGCCTTAGCTCAATGATGCTGCACAGGCCTTAGCTCAATGTCTCCACTTGGTAGAAGCCCAACTAATGTTGCTTTTATCCCCACAACCCCTCTCTTAGGAGCCACAGCATGGAACAGATGGACAGAGGACATCCCATTACCAGGAATAAAGCCCCCTTCCTCCTGGCCCATTGTGAACACATACCAGTCAAGAAGTCCTCTCCCATGGCACATTCCCAGAAATCAAGGGCAGGAGAAGAACTTGGCTCTTCCGGATGTCTTATGGATGGTCAACACGTCTCTTTCGCCAAGATATTACTTCTCTCAGTGAGTAAAGGCGATGTTACGGCAGATCCTCTTTCTACAGCACGTGCCAGGTGATGCAAAGAGGGGCCAGAAGGAAGCCAATGCTTGTCCTGCCCATTAGTGTAATTCTGATCACTTTGTTCCACTGCTGGGTTCTTTGGCCAGATCGTCCCTTCCCTGACCATTCACTGAGCAGGTGCTATCTGGTGGGCACTCTTCTGGCTGCATCCGGGGGCCCTGATCCATACTTTTCATGTGTGTGTGTGTGTCTGTGTGTGTGTGAGAGAGAGAGAGAGAGAAAGAGAGAGAGAGAGACTTTGAAGGCTACAGCCTAACATGATCACTCTAAGGAGCAACTCCTGTTCCAGCAGCCAGTCCAGCTCCTAGCATACAGTAGGCACTTAAACATTGCTGGCTAAATTCGGTTAAATTGTACCATGGTTGCCTCTGTGAGTTCCTGTTCGGGTATATCTCGGGCAGGTTGCAAATGCCCAGAAAACATTTGTCAGGTGGGAGGAAACGGGAACATAGACGTTCACATTCATTCTCAAGTCTGGCTGGGCTTTGGGGAGAGGAGAGGTAGGGCCTGTTTTTATTTGCTGTCGCTTTGGTTTGATTTTTCACTGTATCGACTTCCCTGGAAGGGAAGGGGCCCCTCAGGTGAGTGGCGAGGAACCCCAGATCAGGCCTGGCTTATATTCTCATAACTTTCTCATATTACCGGCTCTGGATACAACTACACAGGCCACCTCATTGTGTAAAAGTTCCCCAAGAATGCTGTCAGACCCTCTGAGCACCCTAACTTCCCCCAAATGAACCCCCCAAGACAGCCAAACATTCCTTAAAGCGAGTGACCCCAAGCACACAAAAGGTACACAAAAGGCAAAAAATAATAGGTCTCCTTCATTCTGCCTACAGCCCATGATGCAATGCCATAAAGCATGTGATTTAGGATATTAAATGCCGTTGGTGATGAGAACGTCATGTAAGATTTGCTTTGCGACTTCTTTCTTCTCCAACTGTCATTAAAAATGATTTATAGGTGAGCCCAAGTCTCAGGAACACCATGATTAGAATTGAGGGTCTGGGGGATCGGGTTTCCAGGGCAGCCTTGCCCGGCTGTCCAGAGTCCCATGGACAGAAAAGGCTGCACCAGACAGCAGCTCAGTGTTTCAAAGGTAAGTGCCCACAGAAGGAGCACGACGCGTTCCTTGCTGACGTGAAAACAATGAAGTTTTGTGGGACATTGTCAGCTGCTGGTTTCAAAGGTGACTTCCACAGGGCTAGGCTGGAGAATGCTCCTTCTGCAGAAGCCTCTGGAAGTGGGTGTTCTCCACCGCCAGACTGGGCTTGGACTTAGGTGATGCTGTCGGATTTTGGTATAATAAGGATGCAAAATTGTCATCTGTATGCTACCTTTATTCTGTGCCTGATGCTTGTCATGGCAGCCAGAGGAATCAGATACTGTTGGTATCACTCTTGTTTTACCTATGAGAAAACAGGTTCAGAGAAGTGAAGGGTTTGGCTCATAGTCACACAGCCGGAGCAGGAGGGTTTGAACCCAGGCTGTGTGCACTCCAAGCAGAGGCTTAACTCAGGATTCTACACTGGGTCATCACTTCTCATTCAAAGTGGCTCTAAATACCCCTTTGCCTCCTCCTGCCCCGCTCTCTCACCCCCAGAAGTTGCCATTAATTAGGCACCTGCCATGGGCCTCTCTCCTGCGTGCTTGCTGTTGGCTATCCCTAATCCCCATTATAGCCCTGCCGAACCAGAGGTGTAATGGATCTCCCTTGTTCAGCAGAAAAGTGAGGCCTAAGGTCACACAGCTAGGAAGTGGCTAAGCAGGGAGTGGAATCACATTGTGGTGATTGCAAAGCAAACTTGCTTGTAGTGAAGCCATTTATGCAAAATGGCACGCAAGCATTTTTTGGGGGTCTGAGGGGAAACAGGACCTGGATGGATGAGAGTCTTTGGAAAAACCATGAAAGGATTTAGAAGTTAGGACGGCTTGGGGCTTGGGGCTTGGGGCTCTGAGTACTTTGGAGTCTGAATGTTCTCTGCCTGTTGGACCAAGGAGGGTGAGCTACTCGATCCACCAATGTGGATACTGTCCCTCTGTTATATCTGCCCTTGCTGTCCCCGGGCTGTGGGTGCTACGGTCTGGTTGTAGTGGTTCTCCCTGATGAGGACTCAGTTGGTGCTCAGGACTTACATCATGATCTTTTTTTTTTTTTAAGATTTTATTTATTTATTTGTTAGAGAGAGAGAGAGAGAGCAGGAGTGAGCACAGGCAGACAGAGTGGCAGGCAGAGGCAGAGGGAGAAGCAGGCTCCCTGCCGAGCAAGGAGCCCGATGTGGGACTCGATCCCAGGATGCTGGGATCATGACCTGAGCAGCCGCTTAACCAACTGAGCCACCCAGGTGTCCCATCATGATCTTTTTAAATGCTCTCATCTTCCGTAGAGGAGAGAGAGTTTTATTCACATTTTGCAGATGGGAAAATTGAGACCCAGGCTCATGAGCACTGGCTATTGTGACTCAGAGACACTAACTCCATTCTAAGGCTGCAGTGGGGAGGAGCAGATCACTTGATCCCACAGTTGGGAGAGAATGGGTTCTTCTCTACTTGTCTGTGGCCTCTTGTCTGTTGGAGAAACAGGAGAAGGCTCCCAAGAAAGGCAGCTGACTGAAGCTAGTAGAAAGGATGGGCTTTGAGCCTCTTCCCATGCACCCCCTGAGCTAAGGGCTTGGTGATGGAGCCCCTAAGGCCTACTGTGTCTTTCCCCAGTGACAATTCTGGGGTCTGGCTCCTGTGATAGAAGGCCCCTCGAAACCTATGGATTAGCACTAAGGAGAGAAGACACACCCCAGGGGGCCCAAGTTGAGTTCTTAGCTATGAGTAATTGTTCCCTAAAAGGGAACACATCATACTAGGCTCAAGTCAAGCCCTTCAGGGTACCTGAGCTGGGCAGGTAAAAAGTCACAATTGAGTACATGGTTAGTTCTTGGATAAACTGGGTCTGAAAGGATCCCGACTCTGCCCCTCACCGGCTGGCAAGGAAGTTAGCCTGTCCAAACTTCAGGTTCCTCACCTGTAAAATGCAAATAACAATGAGAGTACTTTAGGGGCGCCTGGGTGGCTCAGTCATGATTTTGGCTCAGGTCATGATCTCAGGGTCGTGAGACTGAGCCCCATATCAGGCTCCTGATTCAGTGCAGAGTGTGCTTGGAATTCTCTCTCCCTCTCCACCTCTGCCCTCCCATGTCTAAAATAAATAAACAACTCTTTAAAAAAATAATAATGAGAGTGTCATGGTGAGGATCACACGGGACAAGGCCTGCTAGGGTACCCAGGCTAGCCCCTCACCTGTGCTGGTTGACCCCTAGAGGCTAATTCTGAGTACTCTCATTTCAGCCATTTCCATTATTTTCCACCAGGAAAAACAATGGTCTTGTGCATGACACACACTCATGATGTACATACCAAACCTCGTATTAGGAAGAGCTAATGCATTTAGATGGTGCCTGCAGTGTTTCAGGGGCTGTTCTATGTTATATATTTAAGTATACCATGATGGTACTATATGTAGGTTTCAGTTTTAGGTGTGGGGCCTCTCATTCTACCATGATCTGTCCTACTCAGGAAGACACAGTGGGTGATCAGTCAGTGAGGATGGGGTTAGCATTTGGGTGACCACAGATCTATTCTGATTTGTTTAAGGAAGGAAGGGAGGAAGGACAAAAGGAAGGAAGGGGGGGAGGGAAGGAAAAAGGCAGAGAGATGGGAAAATCTTGGTGATTTACTATAGGTTACAAAATCGTTGCAAAACATTTGCAACCAGTTGGTCCACACCAGGGTTTCAAAACACAGCCCCTGAGAACAATCACCCTACTTTGCTCTGGATGACCTTTATCAGCAAAAGTCTTAAAAGGGTTAATCTGTACTCATCACAACTCTCACCCCCTGCTTCTTTGTTCTCTGTAATCATGCCCGTCTCTCCCATAAATTCTAAGTGTCGCAGGGCAGAAACCAGGTCTGCCTCACTCCTTGCTGTATCCCCAGGACCTCATATGTAAAAGTGTTCAGAAATGTTTCCTGGGTGAGCCAAAGAGAGATGATGAAAGAAGGAAAAGTTTGAAATAAGGAAAGAGAAAGAGAGGAGGAAAATGATTCATCTGGGATTGTGCATGAGAGAATCTGGCCACAGACTCGTTTCGTGTGGTCTGTAGAGTGTTTGTATTAGTCATGAGAAGTAGGTTATGCTGTGTTAACAAAAAGCCCCCAGAGTTTAGAAGTGTAAATAACACGTATTTCTTGCTCATGCAGTATGTCCACTGTGTTTCTGCTGGTGGGATCAGCGGGGCTGATTCTGCTCATTTGTTTTTATCAGAAGTCAAGGACCCAGCCTGAGTCCTAGCTCTCTCTCTTTTTTTTTTTTCCTATCTGTCCAAGATTTTATTTATTTGTCAGAGAGAGAACACAAGCCCGGGAGCAGTAGGCAGAGGGAGAAGCAGGTTCTCTGCTGAACAAGGAGCCTGAAGCAGGACTGGATTCCAGGACACTGGGATCACGACCTGAGCTGAAGGCAAGAGGCTTAAAACCCAAGGAGCCACTCAGGCCACCACAGAGTCCTAGCTCTTTATGTGTTTCCATAGTAACAGAGGCAACCGGAAGGGCTGGGGTAGATGGGGGCTAGCTTTTATGCTCCCGCCCGGAAGTGACATAATACCTCTGCTGACTTCTCATTGGCCAAAGCGAGTCACATGGCCGTGTTTATCCTCCAGAGGAGAAGGAAAGTCCAGGTCTACCTTATTCCTGGGGAGGGGCAGTTCTCAAAAGGTGTGGTCGACAGCGCCAGTGAAAACCACGGTGTGGTTTAGCTGAAAAGACTTGATACCCAAACAGTTTATGTCGAGTATAGATACTGGCTTCTCTGCGCAGAATCGCGTGTCTGCCAACACTGACCCACTGGGGCCAAGCAGCATCGGCCCTTTGGAAGGAGCAGGCACGCTCCGCTCCGCTGCCCGCCCCACCTGGTCCGCTTCACTCATTTTGGTGAGGAGCCTGGCTCTTGGGAGCATCCGATGTGCCGACTTCTGGTTTCGAAGGATGAAAGTAGCCACTCCGAGCCCGTCCAGGCATTTTGTTTCCATCACCAGATGGGCTTGTAATCTACTCCCAGCCCAGAGATGAGTAATGGTAATGCCCCAGAAGTGCCTTGTTCAGCCCAGGGATCAGGCTCGCTGGCGGTAGCACTCAGGTTTGCTGGCAGCGGTGGGATTGCGTAAGCCCACTAAGGGAATATTCGAGGGATCCATGAAGTTGCAGGAGGGAATGTGAGCACGCAGGAGGAATTGCAGAGCCCAGGCCCCGGATGAGGGGACGCCCCGGCTAGTGGGAGCAGAGGCAGGCAGCTGCTTCTCCTGGGAATCTCCTGTTTCATGTGAGCTGCCGCTGCCTGCAAGCTTCTCTGGGTTCCCAGCAGCCTGGTCTTTAAGAGCCGTGGGAACCTGCCCGTGCAACCGGCAGCCTGGGTCGAGAGGATGTTTCCTGCTCAGTCGTGACCTGAACCCAGCAGGGCGTGGAAGTGCCGCGGGAGGAAGGTGTGCGGTTGTACTCAGCGAAAGCGAGTCAGTCAGGATAGGCTAGCTTCTGTTGCGGGACGTTGCAGTGATTCCAAGCAACTAGAGATTGTGCTTACTCGCTACCTTTACTCGACACGTCGATCTCGGGTCAAGAGGGTGGTGTTGCTCACTGTAACCACTCAGGTTCCATGGAGAATGGATTAGCCCCCATCTTCAAAATCGGTGGTCTCCATTCCTGAGCAAGAATGTTTTAGGGCATGCCATGACCCGAATCTAAGGCCTCTGGCCAAAAGTGACACAGCACTTCTGCTCAGGTGTCAGGGGGCCAGGAAATGCAGAGAGCCAGAAATCTTTGCTGGACAAATTTTAGTGAATGGCCACAGTATTGGAGAGAAGACGGCTGCTTTATAAACAGCGTGCTCTGAATGCAAAGGCTCTTTTAGACAGGGGCATCCCTGCCATCAACAATTCAATGCATCCATCGTCAAGACCACAGGACCTCTGTACTTGCTGATCCCTTTGCCCCAGACACCATTCCCTCTGCTCTTTGGCCAGCTTCTTCTCCTTGTGCAAATCTTAGCTTAACTGTTACCACCTGTGGAGGGCTCCCCCCACCCCAACCTGCACCCCATCCCCATGCAGTCTTTTCATTGTGCCTCACTTTAGAAAAACTTTCTTCCTAGCCCTTACCATTATCTGGAGTGATTTTTTTTCTTTTTAATGATGTGTTTGCATTTATTTATTGTCTTTGTTCAGTCTCCCATACTACAAGGCAAACACTGTCAGAGCTGGCATCGTTAGTCTCCTTCCCAGAGCTCTTCCCACCATCCCAGACAGTTACTCACACGTAGAAGGTGCTCCATGAATCTGGGCAACCTATATATGGACTAAACACGTGCTTGGTAACTAGGCATGGGTGAACCTATCAGTAGCAGTAACTCATGGCATGACAACTCATGTCATGCATACTGTGTGGGTCTCTACTCCTACTTTGCTACATTCTCAGGCAGGCTTTAGGATCAGTCCCATTTTGCAGGGGATAAAATGACTTGCATGAAGCCAGGAATAGGAAATGGCAGGGTCTGCTAAAACTTAATGCCATTGTTCCTGGGCAGCAGTGGCCCAAAGAGGGCATGATTTAAGAGGCCTCCTGGGTGGAAGGTGTGGAGCCAGCTGCTGGGGGCAGAGGCGGGGCAGGGGGGCAAGTTCTTGAATGTGGTCTTTGCCTTCACCTTGACAGAATCCCACGTTACCAGTCTAAGGTTTCCATGATTCCATGGATTTTGTGTTTGATTTATAGGCTGTAGTGGGCTGAATGGTGCCCCCCTCAAATATATCCACATCCTAACCCTCAGAACCTGAGATGGTGACTTCACTTGGGTAAAAGGTCTTTGTAGGTATAATTAAGTTACAGATTGCAAGGTAGAATCATCCTGGATTACCCAGGTGGGCCCTAACCCCAAAGACAAGGATCCTTAAGAAGAGACAGAAGAGAAGCAGACACAGACTCAGAGAAGACCCTGGGAAGATGGGGACAGAGATCAGAGTCACATAGCCATGAGCCAAGGAAGTGACCAGCCACCAGGAGCTGGAAGAGAAAACAGAAGGTTCTCGCCTACAGCACGACCCTCTGACACCTTGAATTTGGATTTCTGGCCTCCAGAATATGACGGAATAAATTTCTGTCATCTGAAGCTGTGAAATTTGAGGTGATTTGTTACTGTAGCCCTAGGAAATGAATAAGTTGGTTTATACATAGGGTGTTTTAGAGTTGTGTATTTTTAAATCTGGCTTGTACTAGGCACAAATATCAGGACCCTAGTCCTTTGCACACTTCCTTAGCTGGTCCCTGCCCTGTGTTCAGCCATGTTCTGATGTTATGAGCCTCCTTACAAAGTCAGAACCATGTGGTCAGAGTAACTAACAAAGGACTTGGTATTTGTTTACTACAAAGCCCTTTCTAAACTTCTGGGCAGTTTGTGCATACCCTTCCCCAGTGCCTGGGTTCTGTGAGAGGCCTAGAGCCCTGACCAATGGCCCAGGATGCAAGTGAGGTGCTGGAGACTTTATAAATAATAATTGTTTCAAATCCCAGCTCTGCCATTTGCTAAGTCTTGCTTCCCTCTCCTATAAAATGGGTGCACTCATAACCATCACAGGGATAAGCTGAGGCTTAAATGAGAAGTATTTTGAAGGCTCTAAGCTGAGTGCTGGCATTCCATACATGCTACCAATTATTGCCATTATGGGGCCAATTTGAGAAATGTAATTATTGCAAAGCTACATTAACTTACCCAGCTCAATTTAGTTTAATAGAGTCAGCTGTGATGCAGTGGGGATGCCCAGCTAGGTAGGGGACTGTGTCCACTTTGGAAGAAATGACTACAGTGTTCATCACGGGTGGTTAGGCTGTGCTCAATGGTGTGGCTCAATGGAGAGCAAGGGTCCTGCCAAAATATCCAAATGGCCTGTTTGGGGAGAAAATCTGGGTTGGAGTCCAGATCAGTAAAAAGGAAAGGACCACATCTTAGACTGAGCCCTATAAGAAGCATCCAGAGAGTAAAAGTACTTCCATATTTCTGTTCCACAAACCAGATGGCAAGAAATGTAAAATCAAACCTATTACAAGAAGACAGAAGAAACACATTTAAATGGCTGTTTTCATCTATGTGCAGCATGACATTGATGAAAATGCGAATTATAGTCGCTAAAAGGAGGATCTTTCACCAAGAGACGTCTTTGGTTACACGGTTCAACATTCTTATTTTGGTCCAACAGTAGAAGAGAGTCCGTGTGACATGTGAGTGTCTTGATCAGTCTTTGAAAATTAATGGCCGAATCAAAGGCTGTCAAAAGGCCCCCCTTTCCTCTCGGCCTTTAAAAGAAATACATTAATTTGCACATCATGTCACGTCTCGGCATTCTGGCTGCCATCTACCATTCTCCTTCGGAAAAACAGAATTCTGCAGAATGCCCACAAGTGTGAGCATCCCTGTCATTTCTTGTTGGTGTTTGTGTCGTGTCCCCAGCGGTCTGCGTCCAGGATGTGGAATGTGGATTCAGTGCCTTCTCATTAATAAAGCCAGCCTTCACCATGTGGTGGCTTCAATTCTGGCCGTCCTCGGCATGATTCAAAGATGCGTACCGCTCTTCCGATTGGTTCCCATTGACCCCCCAACCTAATTAACCTGAATTCCGTCTCTGCTCTCCCCAGGGGGAGGAGAAGCATGCCAGCCCTTCATCTTCCCCATTCCTCTTCCTCTCCACAGTCTGGGACCAACTCTCTGGAGAAATCTGCTTGTGTCAGACTCTGCAATCACCGGTTTCCTCAAGCGCAGTTCTGCTTAAGATGATGGGGTGTGTTTTTCATTTGAAACGAATCCACATCTGGGACTCACTTAACTTGATTTGGGAAGTCCTGTGTTTCTGATCCAGAAAACAAAACAAAAAAATTTTGTGAAAATAAGCCTGATGATTTTTTTTTCTTTTCAGGGCAGATTGATTTTACTTCCGTTAGATTTAGCTTGCAAGGAAGAAAAGGAGAGGTAGAGAGTGAGAGAGAGTGCGCACGAGCGCGAGAGAGCAATGCAAACTGAATGGGCTTGCCTTTCCTTGTTGGATGACGAGGCTGTACATGTTCAGACTGATTGAATTATTCCACTTCCATGGAGGGGGACAAGGCCAGGATAGAATCCTCTTCCTGATTGCTGTCCCTTTGGGTTTCCTTCCCAGGAAAAATGGTACAGGATGAGGGAAGGCATTAGAAACCACAAAGAAGCAAACCTACTTGTGTATTTGGCTGGCCTGAATTACCAGGGTAAATACTTGGAACTTTATTCCATAGTCCTGGTGGGCCCTGGGGGGTATCTGGTTATAGAAAATATGCAAGGAGCTCCTGCCCCCTAACTCACCTATTTACTATGGTATATAGGTGATGGGCCCAATATGAGAGAATCCAAATGTAAAAATCAGATGTATATGGGGTGGGGGGAGGCTACAGGCAGAAATGATTATTTACATGATAAAAATTTCATTTTTTCCCTGCAGGGATCCACTGTAAATTTTTTTAAAAAATAACTGAAACTTCTACTTAAAATTTCTCTAATTTGCAAAAACAATGAATGACACATGATGTGTTTTTTCACTATAGTTTTATTATTACCACTATTATTATTATTATAAAGATTTTATTCATTTACTTGACACAGAGAGAGAGAACAAATAGAGGGAGCAGCAGGCAGAGGGAGAGGGAGAAGCTGGCTCCCTGCAAAGCATGGAGCCAGACAGGGACCTGGATGTGGGCTCGATCCCAAGACCCTGAGATCATCACCCCAGCCAAAGGCAGATGCTTAACCAGCTGGGCCACCCAGGCACCCCTTCACTACAGTTTTAAAATAGCTAAGCCCTCTACTTCAATTTTCATTTAATTTTCCAAAAATGAGTGATACATATTCCTTTAATGTAGTTTTTTAGACAGCCAAACCCTCTACTTAAAATTTTAGTCTAATTGAACAAAAACAAATGATGCACATTTTTAAAGAAAGTTGCCTAAAGTCTACATGTATCTGGGATTCACAGCAATGAAATCTAACCTTTGATTTAAAAAACAATATTGAAAGATCATACATGTCACACAGACACACACACACACACACACACACACACACACACACACAGATCTCACAGACTTTTGGATATAATCTGCCTTAACTGTGCATGTCCAAACCCCAACTCTTCAACAAATCATAGATAACTTTGGGTATAAAGTTTATGCATTGCTAATGCACACAATAGCTGTTTATACTTTTTACTCTTACTAACTAAGCAGGGTGCAGAAGGGAGGGCTATAACTACACTCCAGGCTCTGGCATGAGCCAGACCTGGGTTCGAATCACAGTTCCACCAATTACTACCTCTGTGATCTCAGAAAAATTAAACAATCTCATATGTAGTAACGGTAGTAACTATTTCACGGAGCCCTTCCAAGGGTTAAATGAGCTGTGACACCTAATACAATGACTGGTCCTTGGTACACTAAGAAATTATTTCGGTATCAGGATTATGATTAAATACAATGAAATAAAATAATATATGTAAGCATTTAGTAGAATTCCTGGAACTCAATAAATATTCAGTGTTTTTTAAGGACTTGGCCAAAGAAATAATCAACCCAGACATTCTCGAGTACATCGAATGGAAAACAAGGGTTACATCAGTTGAAACAAGCCTATAATTAGGACAGGAAATAGCAGAGTTTCAGCTTCTTCACCGAGAAAACTGAATTTGACTTTTGTGGCAGAACCAAAATTTCAAACTGAGTTAGATCAGCTTTGGGGAAGAAAATCAACCAGTCATCATGCTGTGAGGACTTTTCCAGTGCTCTGGATAGCGCTCTTAGCATCTGTTAAGTACTCAACGTGCAGAAGGCATTTTGCTAAGCTTTTATGCGAATTAAGTCAGTTAAGGCTCACAGGAACCTGACGAGGCAGGTACAGTTCTTAGCCCCATTTTCCAGAGGAGCACACCCTCACTTGGACTCCTGAGACCACACACTTAGCAACAGAGCTGGAAAACAAAACAAACAAAAAACTCCAAAAAACAAAAACAAACTAAACAAAAGCAAACAAAAAAACAGGTGTCTGCATTTAACCATGAGCTTTACTTCCTCTCCATGATAGATTCTGGCCAAAGGACGCAGACACCACACAACAGGCATTCTAGACAGCTGAAAGGTAGAAAGACAGAAGACACCCCAGCCTAGGAAGCCATGATGCAAGGGCTGATGGGAGGCACCTGACGAGCATCAGATGCTTATCTGTCACTGTGGCCAATAGGAATGCTCCATACTGGATGGTGGCTAAAAAAAAGCTCCAATAAGAGTGTTGCATACGAAACGGGGCCAGTCGAGCCAATCCAGTATCTCTCGTAGAGCCTTACCCGGAAGTGCTAGGTGTATAAACAGAATGCTGCCTCTTCCCGCTGCCATCTTTGTTGCCAGCAATGCTGAGTTACTCTTTCTTACAGAATGGTTCTTTGGTGTATTTAATAACTATCTACCGAGGCCTGCCATATGCCAGGCAGGGGTTGGGGACCGCAGTGAGCCAGACGGTCTTGGTTCCCACTCTCATGCGGTTTGCAGTCCCATGGGACAGACTGACTTTGAAAACTTTTTCAACGATGTAATTAAATTCCAGATGAGTGCATTTGAAGGAGGCTTCTAGGTTACCTAAAAGTATAAACATCTAGAGGTGATACTCAAAATACTTAGCAACCAGTAGAACCTGCCAGCAATTATTACTGATGCCCGTTTTAACAACCCGGATACCCATTCAGGGTAGATCCCTCCTGGGGGAGACTCTTCTAGGCAGCAGGGGACAGGGAGAGTTCTGTTGAGCAAGTGAGTTTAATTATCTTTTAATTAAACTTTTTACTTTGAGAGAATCATAGAGTCACATGTCGCTG
>RCUC01116413.1:0-11894 GCA_003697995.1 Taxidea taxus jeffersonii | reverse complement strand
GTGTGTGTGTGTGTGTGTGTGTGTGTGTGTGCTGGGGGTGAGGGAGGGAGACGTGTCAGGGAGCCAAGTGCAGACTTGCCGGTGGGGACGTTTGTGTGGGCACCTCTAAGGTACCTCTAAGTCTCATGGCTTCGAAGTGTTTGTGTGAGTGTAAATGTATGTGAGTCTGTGAAAGTGGGAGGGAAGTGTGCGTGAGTCTGCGTGGGAGGCTGTGAGTATACGTGTGAATGTGTGTGTAAACTGCCGTACGTGGGTGTGTGCGAGTCCAGGTGTGCATGTGTGAGTGGATGCCCGGGACACGGGATGCGCGTAAGAGCGGGCGCGTGTGAGTGACCGCGTGCGCTCCCTGGGCCTCACCTCTGCTCCCCCCTTCTCCGCGGGGTCCCGGCGGCCCCCAGGCCCGGGACTACCACTCCCAGCATGGCCCGGGCGCGCCCGCCCTGCCGTCGTGATTGGCTGTGGCCCCGGTGCTCCCGCCCCGCGGGAATGAATGGATGGGCGGCCTCAGCGCCCGCCCGAGCGCTGGGAGGACCGACCCGGCGGGGACCTGCTGGGGGCAGGACCCGGGGAGCAAGATGGCCACGGTCATCCCCGGCCCCCTGAGGTGCTGCGGGCCGGCGGAAGGCGGGAGAGGGCGCGCGGGCGGGTCTCCGCTGGCGCGCGAGCGTGTGTGTGTCTGTGTGTGTGTGTGGCGGCCGGGGGTGGGGCCGATGGGGTGTCTGGGGGGCTGTCACTGTGGGCCGTGCTGCGCGGGGGTGCGAATGTGTGTGATTGTGGGTCTCTGGCAAGAAAGGTGTCCGATGCGCTGCTCCTGGAGGAGCGGAGGGTGTGGAGAAACTCAGAGTCCTCTTCGGGTCCTTTTCGGGGGAAGGGGGTCATGTCCGGCCCCGCGACCCCCCGGGTTGGGGAGAGAGTGAAATGGCCTGGGGGTGCGGGAGCCTTGGTAAACTTGGGTGAAGCCCACACTACCTTTGTCTTGGCATGTGGAGTGCGTGTCACTTGTTTGTATTTTTTTTTTTTTTTGATGTGTATGTGGGTATGTGTTTATTTTAGTCTACACTAGGTATCTTTGGATATTTGGGTCTTTGAGTGTGTGTACATGTCCTTTAAAACTGCATCATTTGTGTTCTGTGCCTGGATTGGTAGGTATGCGTGTATTTATGTGTACATTTTTGTGTGAATATGGGTGCATTTGTCTATTCCTATGTTGTCTATGTGTGTATCTTTGTGTGACTATGTGGTATTTTAGATGTTGGTTTCTATATTGTAGTATCTTAGTGACTGTGTGTGTGCGCCTGTCCTGTGTGAATCTGTGATTTCTTTGTATAGTGTGTCTGGATATTGTGTGTGTGTGATTTGTTTGTTGTTGTGTCCTTGGGTATGTAAGTGCATGTGTGGGTAGTTTGTTTTAACATTCTTCCCATAATATTTGTGTATCTCTGTGCGTCTTTGGATGTGTGTGTATAGTGCCATGTGTGCGATCTGTTTGCATGTTGTGTGTCTTTGTGAGGGTGCTTTGTTTATGTTGTGTGTCTTTGGAGATGTGTGTATCTGTGCATGGATAGATGTGTGATGTGTCTGTTTCTACACTAGGTGACTTTGGTGTTTGTGTTTTTTTTTTTTCAGTAGATATCTGTATGCACATGTGTGAGATTTGTCGTTTCTCCTTTGTGAGTTTTGGGATATGTCTCTCTTTGTGTGTGAATCCTGTGTGCTTTGGTTGTGTTGTGTATTTTGATACGTGCATGTATGGATGGGTCCTGGTGTATTTTTGTCTGTTTCTGTATTGTGTGTATCTTACTGGGTTGGTTCCAGGTCTGCTTGGGCCCTAGGTTGGGGGGCTCCTGAGTCCAGGAGCGACAGGAGGGGAGCCGTGAGGTTGGAGAGGTCCCCCCATCCATTCCTGAGGGGTGCGCTGAGGGAGGGGTGCTGGGCGGCCAGGTGACTCTGCCCTTGCTGACAGCCGCTCGCCTGCTCACTCTCCCACTCGCAGCCTAGGCGAGGACTTCTACCGCGAGGCCATCGAGCACTGCCGCAGCTACAACGCGCGCCTGTGCGCGGAGCGCAGCCTGCGCCTGCCCTTCCTCGACTCTCAGACCGGCGTGGCCCAGAACAACTGCTACATCTGGATGGAAAAGACCCACCGCGGCCCTGGTACCTGCCAGGAGGATGGGGGCGGGGCAGGGCGGGGCAGCTGGCCTTCGTGTGTTCTCACGGCCCTTCCCTTGGCCCTTTGGCTTCTCACTCCAGGTTTGGCCCCCGGACAGATCTACACGTACCCCGCACGCTGTTGGAGGAAGAAACGGAGACTCAACATCCTGGAGGACCCCAGACTCCGGCCCTGCGAGTACAAGATCGGTGGGTGGAGCTCAGAGCTGTGCCCAGGGTGGCCCCATTAGTGCCCAGAAACCACGTTGATAAGTGTGTGGTGATGCCAGTGGGGATCTGAGCATTTACCTTCCCCTCCTAGCGAGGGTCTGCAGGTGTGTGTCTGGGTGTAGCCCAGACCTTCCCCAGTTTTCCCTGAGTGACTGGGCTAAGGACTTGGACTGTATGTTTTCCTCCTTGGGCTGAGGTATATGGGAGGCAGAGTGGGTGGATCTTCCCCGGGGTGAGCCAGGATATATCAGTGCCTGGCTGTATTTCTTCCTGTGGGTGCCTGTGTGTGTGTCAGGATGTGTCAGAGTGTCTTTCCATCCGCAGTGGAGCGTATCTAATTGTCTCTGTCTCTAGGTGTTTCCAGGAGTACTTGAGGGTTTATTTGGTCTTGTGTGTGTCTGGTCTAGCCCAGTATCCAGCTGTTCCTGAGTATGCCTGGGTGCATCAGGGTGTCTGGCCGTCTCTTCTTTGAGTGTCCAGATGCTTTGGAATGTCTGTGAGAATCTCTTCCTCTAGTGGCTGGTGTATTAGGTATATTTCTGCCCATGAGTGCTGGCCCAGCCAGAGCGTCAGGCTTCCTTACTTCAGATGTGACAAGGGCTATCGGAGTCACTGGCACTTTCTTGTCCCTTGTCTGGGTGTATTCAAGGGTCTGTGTTGGTCCAGGTATATTGAAGTGTATCTGGCTGTGAATTTCTGGGTGTGCCTGTCTGCCTCAGAGGGACTGCGTCTCCCCGGTGTATGTTCACCTGTAGCCATCCGAGTGATTCTCTCTAGGTGTGTCTGTCTCTTCTGCCTGTGTGTCCAGGTGTAGGGTAGGGTCTGGCTGTGTCTTCCTCATGTGGATCTAGGGAGCCCTGATGGTTTAATGTCTCTTTTTGATTGTCTCCGGGTGTATCCAAGGGCTTGGATGTGTTTCCTCCACGTGTCTGGGTGTATCTCTTCCTTTGTGTGCCTGGCTGTCTCAAGATGATCGGTCTGTATCTCCCATGTGCATCATGGTTGAGTATCTGTATCTCTCCATTTGCATCCGCGTGTAGTGAGGGTCTGGCAGTGCCTTCTGAGTGGGTCTGAGTGGATCTGAGGGCCTGGCCGGGTCTTTCCCAGGGTCTCGGCATCCTTCCCAGTATGTATGATTGCATCTTTGGGTCTTATTGCTGGTCGATTGTGGGAAAGCCTCTTTCCCGAAGCAAAGGGCTTGGTTCCCTGAACTGGGCTGTTTGAGGAGTCCTCCAGGGACAACTTCCCCATTTGACCCCACCCTGGCCTTGTCCCCAGACTGTGAGGCACCCCTGAAGAAGGAGGGCGGCCTCCCGGAAGGGCCAGTTCTTGAGGCGCTACTGTGTGCTGAGACTGGGGAGAAGAAGATTGAGTTGAAGGAGGAGGAGACCATTATGGACTGCCAGGTGGGACCACCCCTCGGGGGCCCCAGTTGGCTTCTCACCCCCGGCCACCTGCCGTGGCCCATCCTAGTCCTGCTCAACAATCTCCCCCGGCTCCCTAGGGCTTTTGGGCATCCTAAGTTTCCATCCTTCTACACCTCTTCTCTTTTTGGAAGACCTCTTGACTTCCCCTGCTTCCCGCAGTCTCCAGCTGTGTCCCAAACCCCTACGAAGCAGGATGGTGTCCCTCATTTTCTTGACCTCAATCTCCCTTCTCCTGATGCCCAGAAACAGCAGCTGCTGGAGTTTCCACATGATCTCGAGGTGGAAGACTTGGAGGATGACATTCCCAGGAGGAAGAACAGAGCTAAAGGAAAGGTATTACCCCCCTGTTTTTCTTCATCACCCTTCTCTTCAGTGACAGATCCTGTGTACCGAGCATGCACAGTGGTCAGGGCCTGCCTCGGGATGACCTCATGGAATCCTCAGAATAGCTTGAAGGGTGTGTGTGTGTGTGTGTGTGTGTGTGTGTGTGTGTGTGTGTATTTTATACCCATTTTACAGATGAGCAACCTGAGGCTTGGATATTATTAAGTCATTTGCAAAGCTGAACTTGTACCGTCTTTATGCCCATGCCATAGATGAGGAAACCGAACCTCAGAGAGGTCAGGGCTCAAAGTTAGGAAGTGGCAGAGCCGCGGTTCACCTTTTGGGCTCAAATGATGGAAGTTCTTTGAGTCCCCTCCCTTTCTTGGCCGCTGACCCCGACTCTCCTCCCAGGCATATGGCATCGGGGGTCTCCGGAAACGCCAGGACACCGCTTCCCTGGAGGACCGAGACAAGCCGTATGTCTGTGATAGTGAGTCCTTCTGAAGAGGGGGAAAGAGAGAGAGTGGGGCCTAGAGACTTCTCCCCCGCTGGCCCCCTCCCTCCTGTTCTAGAGCCCGGTGGGAGGGGATGCTCAGGCCTCTGGCAGAGGGGGGAGGCGTGATCCCCGAGGCCAGGGTGGAGGCCGCAGGGGCCAGGAGGGTTGACAGGCCCTCCCTACTCGCTCTCCAGTCTGTGGGAAACGGTATAAGAACCGGCCAGGGCTCAGCTACCACTACACCCACACCCACCTGGCTGAGGAGGAGGGGGAGGAGAACGCCGAGCGCCACGCCCTGCCCTTCCACCGGAAAAACAACCATAAACGTGAGCAGGCAGGCGGGCTGTGGGGCAGTGAGGGACCCTGGGAGTGGGGGCTGAGGAGCCTGGGAGGGAGGGGGCACGTTAGACATTTCTGGAAAATCTCCAGCTCAGCGGTCCCCTCCCCCCACCGACCATGGGGATGCTGGCTCTGGGGTTGCCATGGCAACCAACCATCTCTCCCTCGCTCCCGGCCGGGCATAATATTTCTGGGTCTGATTTATTGTTTCAATTAGAGCTTGGGGAGGGGGGTGATAGATAACTCCCCTCCCTCCCTTTCTCCCTTCTCCGTGAAGCTTGGGCCGAGGGGCTGGGTCCGTGGCCTGGGAGCCCTCAGCGCCTGCCCATGCCAACCCCGTGCCAGCCCTGACGGCTGAGGTGTGGGGGAGGGCTTGGGGGAGGCTCTGCCAGGGGAGAAACTGTCTTCCCACCCACCTCCTAGCGGGAGAGGGCAGACTCTTCATCCTGTCCCTGCTCCATCCCCAGGCACCTCTGTGTTCAGGATTTTTCTTCTCAATGTCCGTCTGTCTCCATGCCAGATCTTGGCCAGTGGTGTCCCCGGTTTTCATCTAGTTGGGGCTCAGGTGGCACTTTGTCTGGGAGAAGGGCATGTGAATGGGGAAGCTGGGGCTCTTCCGAAAGCCCTTCTTTGCAGTTTTACCTAAGAAAGAGGATGTGTGAGTTGTCCTCAGAGAGTTCAGGGTTCCTGAGGAGAATTGTCTGGGTCCCCAACTCTGTTCTGCTCGTGGCCACAGCCCGGGAGTAGCCAGTCTCTCTCCTTACCTCCCCCGTAACTGGAAAAAGGGGTTCACTGCTGGGGCGGAGGCTGGGGGCAGGGGGGGAGCCTTGCCTATGGTGAGAGCCCTTCTCTCTGTCCCCCCAACCCCAGAGTTTTACAAAGAATTGGCCTGGGTCCCTGAGGCACAGAGGAAACACACAGGTAGGGACGCCTCCCTCTGCCCCGACCTCTACAGCAGCCTTTGACTAGGTGCCCCTGCCTGTCTGCGTCAAACCCCGCCTGCTGTCTTTCAGCCAAGAAGGCACCTGACGGCACTGTCATCCCCAACGGCTACTGTGACTTCTGCCTGGGTGGCTCCAAGAAGACGGGGTGTCCCGAGGACCTCATCTCCTGTGCTGACTGTGGGCGATCAGGTGATACCCCACCCAAGGTTGCTGGGGGCCGGGGTGGAGGGCACCCCGGGAGTCCAGATCTGGAGGGTAGGAGGGCAGAGAAGTGCGGCCTGGCGGGGCAGGATGGGGGGACGACCCGGAGCTGGTGGAGTGGAGTCCACTGCGGAGGACTGTGGGAAACTAAGGGGGGCCAGAAGGGCTCTGGGAATAACAGGAGGTGGTGGTCACGCCATTGCTGGTAGTGGCCCGTGCTTCTCATGGCGAGGGGAAGTGAAAGCTGGCCGCCGAGGCACTGTGGGTAGCATGATAGCGAGTAATGGATGGCCACTGGCTGGGTCCTGTGGATAACCGGCCACGCTTTCCACAGGCTTGTGGTTCACAGAATGTGGCTTCCCAGGGTGGGCTGGTAGGTAATAGACTGTGGTTGCCTCAGCACAGTGGGGAATGACTTGTGGTTGTCATGGTATTACAGGGAGTGCTGTGATATGGTTGTCATGGCGACTGGGTGCCGTGGCCTGTAGCTGTCGGGGCCCTCGGGTAGTGGCTGAGGGGGTCTTGGCACCGGGGCAGTGGGAAGGCACGGTATGGAAGTGTCAGGAAGAAGTTGGTTGCTGGGGTCTCCTTCAAAATGGGCTGGGGCTGCAGGGAACCCAGAGTGTGAGGACCCCTGTGACAGGCAGTTGCCATGGCGTTGTGGCCGGGAGACTGTGGTTGCCACGTTACTGTGGTTAACAGAACCTGTTGGCCATTCTGCTGTGGGTAATGGAATGTGGCTGCCTCAGCACAGTGGTTAACAGAATGTGGCTGCCCGGGTATTGTGGGTGGTAGAGAGTGGTTGCCACAGCACTGTGGGTAATGGAATGCGGTTGCCATGGCATTCCGGGGAGCAGAATGTGGTTACCATGGTGGCTGGGTAGGAGCCTGGTGGCCACGGAAGCGGCAGCGTGTGGTCGCGGGGCACCGTGAGCGGGGCGGAGGAGGTGGTGGGGGGAGCCGTCTCCTCCCCGGGGCTCAGTGGCCCCCAGGGGCACGATGACCCCTAACCGCACCCCTGCCCCTCGGCCCCCAGGACACCCCTCATGTTTACAGTTTACGGTGAACATGACAGCGGCCGTGCGCACCTACCGCTGGCAGTGCATCGAGTGCAAGTCGTGCAGCCTGTGCGGCACCTCGGAGAACGACGTGAGTGCGCGCCGCCCCCGGGCCACGCCCCCGGCGGCCCCTCCCGCCCCGCCCCTCCGCCCGCCCTCGCCGCCCGCGGGGCCTCAGGCCGCTCCCCGGAGCCCCTCCCCGGGGAGCAGCCCCTCGGTGGGGAGCGTTCGTAACCTGTATTATTGTTATTGTTAGTGGCCATTAACTGAGCCCGGCACTTAGCGCTTAGTGCTCGTCGCTCTGACTCTTCCCAACCACCCTCAGAGGTAGGTGCTCTGGTCCCCGCTTCACAGAGAAGAAACCGAGCTCAGAGAGGGGAAATAACTGGCCCCAGGTCACCCAGCTAGGACATTAGTAGAGCTGGGACCCAAACCCACATCCATGGGGTCTAGAGCCGGTCTCAGGCCATCTGGGTGTCCTGTTAAAATGTTCCACAGAATCTATAAGACCCAGACTAGGAGCTGCCAACGGCCGACCTCAGGGGTGTTCTGCAAAGATCTTCTCCGAGCCCTTTCTTGTGGGAGGGCCCACCTTCCCCAGCCCCTCTGACCTACCCCTGCCCCAGCCCCCCACCCCGGTTTCTGGTGCCCGTGCCCCCAGGGTGCCAGCTGGGCGGGTCTCACCCCCCAGGACCAGCTGCTGTTTTGTGATGACTGCGATCGGGGTTACCACATGTACTGCCTGAGTCCCCCCATGGCGGAGCCCCCGGAAGGTGAGAGAAGAGGTGGGCACCACAGGGGGGTGGGGGTGTTGAAAAGTAGTCTTCCTGCCTGTGAAGACCCAGGACTGGGGCTGCTGGTTGGGAGGGAGTCAGGACAGCCCTTCTGGGACCAGGGTCTAACTCCCTGTCCCCACCCCACCACAGGGAGCTGGAGTTGTCACCTCTGTCTTCGGCACCTGAAAGAGAAGGCCTCTGCCTACATCACTCTCACCTAGGCCTGGCTCTGGCTCACCTGGACCTCTGGGGTGGTGCTTCCTGATCTGCCTCTTGGAGCTCCTCCATGCTCTCCCTGCCCTCAGTGCCCCATAGCGGCAAGGGGAGGGAGGAGCCCAAGAGGGGGCTGGGCCACCCCCTTCCCTCTGTGCAAGTGGAATGTTTGCCCTGTGGGTTGGTGGGCCCAGCAGGGCCCCTCTCCCTTCCTCCCTCCTTCCCAATCCCTTGGCAAATGGGCACCAGGGGCTTCTGCTCCCCTCAAAGCCATACCCCGCCTCTGGGCGGGCATGAGGGGTGGTAGATGCCAGCCCGGGGCACGGACACAGCATTTTTCTAAAGAAAAAGTCAAAAAGTTAAAAAAAAAAGAAATTAATATATACAAAGAGTCCTATAAGGCCTGGCCCGGTGGAGGGGGCACTGCTGAGCGCATCCACTGGGCACCAGCCTATGCCAGCTTCCTGCCTAGCAACCCCACCCCTCCGTTTCTGGAGTTGCAGCTGTCCCACCTCCTCACCCCAAATGGGCACCATTCCCCCCTTGTGCCCAGGGCAGGTGGGTGTGGTGTCCACCTTCGACCCCTCATGGTGCCCACCGTGGATACTGCATGACGTGAACCATGGTTTTGAACTCCGATCCTGGTCCCTCCCTGAGAGCCCCGCCCTGTCCTCTGCCTGCCGTGGCTGGGGCCTGCCATGGCTGGTGGGCGTTGGCTGGGGGGGCCAGGCGGCCCCTGCCCAGCGCCTGCTGGAATGAGAAGCACAGACTCTGCAACAGACTAGTTTTTCCTCCTTCCCCTGCTCCAGTTCCCCACCGGCCAGGCCGGGCTGCCCCCCTGCCACCCTCGCTGGCCATTTTGGGGGTAGCGAGGGGGCGTGGTTGTTTCTTGTGGTTGTGTGTGTTTGTTGTTCGGGTTTTAAAAAAGGGAAATTGAGACTGCAAGTGGGGGAGGTGGTGGGCTTGGGGGTCTCCCCCAAACCAGGCATGCCCCCCCTTGTAAACGAGTCTCCTTTATTGCCTGCCTCTGCTGTGAATTAACTTGTTCTGTGTATTAAACTGGGCCTGACCCCTCTGCCCACGACTGCCTCGTTCTCCAGGCTGAACTGGGGGGCATCGCCAGGAAGGGGAGATGGGGGCCTTGTTGAGGGAGAACTGACCGAGATTAACAGCTGGAGCTGGTCCGACCTCCCTCTCCCTCCATCTCCCCCCCTTGCACCCCGCCTTTCTCTGGCTTTGTCCCAGCTCCTCCCAGCCTCGCTGGAAAGGAGAGGGGGGGATGGGGTGGAGGGCGCTCCCGCCCAGCCAGCTGTGGTTGCCCTGGCAACGGACTGCTGCAGCTGCAGCAAGCAGCAGTGAGGGGGGAGGCAGGAGCTGGGGCCTGGGGGGAAGGGATGGAAAGATGAAGAGGCCGCTCTCCCCAGCTAGGGTAGGGGGCGGGGGTGCCAGGAGCACCTCCTCCTAATCTACCCGACCTCACCTGGGTCCCCCATCCCAGGGATGTTGGGAGGGAGGCAGATTTGGGTGAGGTGGGATGAGGAGAGAACCAGGACACCAAGAGATCAAGAGAGAGACAGAGAGCCACACATTTATAGACAATTGGAACAAGAGCAGGAGAGGGAAGAAATAGATTTGGAGAGAGAGGTAGATGAGCGAGCCACAGGAGTGACGGGGGGAAGAGAACAGAAGAAAGATGGAGATTCAGTGGGAGACGAAATAATAGTAAGAAGAAATAGCAGACACATCAGGGAGAGACAGGAGGAAGTCGAGAGTGATCTGGAGAAGCAGGAGAGATTCAAGGAGGGGAGACAGAGAACCCCGGCACACAAATTAGGAGAGAGAAGAATAACAGGGAACCACCTTTGGGGAGAGACAGGATCCGGGGACAGGTAGAGTCCTAGGACAATGACACCGAGATGAGACTTCAGGGGAGAGGACAAAGAATTTAGGGGACAATAGAGAAATGTGGAGAGAGCCAAAGGTATGAAGGGCTTCAGAGGTTGGCTGGGGACAGAGCCAGGGGTGACGGGCGGGAGAGCAAAACTGGGGGAGGGTCCAAGAGGGCACCCATTGGAGAGATGGGGACGTGGCCCGGGAAGTTGAAAACTGGGGCAAGATGGGGAAGGGACCAGCAGGGCACAGTGTGGGTGCGAGTTGCGGGGCGTTGGACGTTGGTGTGTGTCACAGGCGCCAGGAGAGGATGTGAGAACAGCTTGTTCCACCGTTTCCATGCTGGGTGGGGGGGAGGGCGGCACCAGGAGAGGATGGGGCCTCAAGGAGGGTGGAGACTGGGAGAGTGTCTGGAACACTCTAGAATTTTTAGGAGATGTGGAAATAGCTGGTCCACCTCCTCTGGAAAAAGGATATATACCCGTTTTGGAAAAAGATATTCTTTGGGGGGGAGGGGAGAGGCTGAGTCAGAGAAGCATCAGGTTTTTAGCTCAGAGATGAAGACTCAGTGACAGATAAGGGGGTTAGGTGGGCCAGGAAGACTTAGCCACCCGGCCAGCCAGCCCTGTCACGAGGTTGGACTGCTTCTTGGATCCGGACTTCCCACAAGAGGCTGTACCTTGGATTTTCACGTGGAATTATGAGATTCAGAAAATCAGTGAGACCCTGACCTCAGGTCAAACTGCAAGTGTTTCAACAGGGCAGCTGCGGAGCCGGGCCGGGAGAGCCCCTAGAGGGAGGTGTGGCCCAGGGGTGAAGTTATGGGGTACCCCCGCCTCATTCTGCGCTCCCCCCCCCCGCCTGGAAGCAGAGGCTGATTTGCACCCAAAACCACCAACCAGATGACAGGCAGTGGGAGGCCTCCTCCCACCGAGGAAGGCGTGGATATGCAAATAAGCCAGCGCTGGGAGGGTGTGGCCTGGGGAGGCCGCCGCCGAAGGAGGCAGGGGCCCCTTGGCTCTGAGTCCCGCTGCAAAGGACGGATTTACCGAGCTGGAAATCCGGCTGTCTGTACAACCTCCACATTTTAAAAAGTTTGACCACTAAATCTAAAACCGGCACACTCCGTGGGCCTGGTCTGGCTTTCTGGCCGCTAGAAATGATTTCCTCGGTGCAAACTCTCCCTTTCTTCAACTTAAGGACTTTTTACCTTCTGAGTGCTGGATTCCTGTCATTTGGGTTTCAAGGAAAGGCTGGTGCTGAGGGAAGAGTATCTGTGTGTGTGTGAGAGAGAGAGGGAGAGCGAGCGTGCGTTTGGGACAAGTGGGACAGGAGGAGGGGGCTGGCGGTGGACCACACCCTCCCATCAGTGACTCCAGGCAGCTGCCCAGCTAGTGAACACACAAGCCATTTCTATGAAACATTTATTTCCTTTGAAACCTCCAGAAACATGCCAGAAAATCTCAAGACCGGGATGGGGGGGGGGGAGACAATAAAGAATAAAAAAGCCAAATGAAACAAATCAACATATGAAAAAAAACCCTGCTATCTTCAAGCCTTCAGAGAGAACGCCAACCTCAAATTAAATAGATTTCTTTTGCAGAGATCCTTTAAAAAATAACAGAAAACAAAACCAAAAACAAAATCACAATTTACACTTGTCAATATACATGATTAGGTCCCCAAAATGAGTTGAATGATCTGAAGATATGAGGAGAACTTAAAAAAAAGGGAGGGCAGCCTCCAGGTTAGGGTCTGAGGAAAGGGTGGTGGAGTGGTCCTGGAGAACCCTTCCAAAAAGGGGGTGGGGAAGAGGGGCAGAGATATCACAGTAGTTGGCCAGGGCT
>RCUC01116412.1:0-16829 GCA_003697995.1 Taxidea taxus jeffersonii | reverse complement strand
AGTTTGGTCTTTCTGTGCACTCCCACGCTTCTCCTCCACGGCCCCTCACCCCCTGCTCTGTGAGGCTGCCTCCCCTGTTCTCCACGTGGAGCTACCCTCCAGCCTCCAGCCTCTCTGCCTGCTCTCCACAGACACTGAGTGAACCATTGGTTGATTTCTGCCCACAGTTTCCTTTCTTGTTTTGGAGTCTGGCCGCCAGGAAAGGAAGCAGGAGAGGGATTCCGCCTCCTCCCCTGTGTGGCTGGGGGAGCCCTTCCCCCAAGTCCCATCCAAGAGGAGCCTCCCAGCCCTCACCTCCCGGCTTCTGGGCAGTTCCACATGCTCCAGGAGAGAATAGGTAAAGTGGGGCTCATAGATCATGAGGTCAGGCCGCTCAATGTCCAGGATGGCCTTGTCCTTGGGGATGGCAGCCAAGTCTTTGTAGCCCAGCACCTGATTGTCCATCTTGGCCTGAAGGGAAATGGCAGGAATGGAGCAGATGTGCCTAAAGCCTCACCTAGCATTTTGGCCTTAGGAGCTAGACTTGCCATGTCTCAGGAAGAAAACGGGCAGCCATCTGAGATGCCAGCTCCTATTAGTTAATAATTCTATTGTTTGAATTTTTAAAGGTTTAGAGAGTCACCTTAAAAAATGATGGTCCTTCACCTAGCACTTTGGGTACAAGGAGGCAGGACCAGACCAGTAGAAGGCTGCAGTGGGGAACCTTCTCTGGATTTCTGGCTTCTCTCTGCCTACCAGTCCTGGCAGGACCGTGGTCTGGGAGGCTCTGGGTGAAGTGGTCCAGCACGTTCCCCACCCCACTCCCTCGTCCCTGCCTGAGGGTGCTGGTGGCCGAGAGGTACTCACCACGATGCTGGAGGGAGAGCCAGGAACACTGGAGTCTCGGGAGGAGCTGACGCTCCCAGGGGAGGTCAGTGGTTGCTGGGGAGAGTGAAAGGCGGGCGGGTGGAAGTGAGCGTGCGTGCCAGGGCCGGGAGCGGGCAGGGCTCTCCACCCGGCGGAGGGCCGGGCAGAGGGGGAGGGGGCGGGTTTGGAGGCGGGGGAGGGCTTCCCTAGGTCTCTGGGGACGCGGGGTGCGGCGCCGCGGGCAGCCACCAGGTGGCACCGTCGACGCCCGACCTGCCCCTCCGCGGGGAAGCCGGCCCCCACCCGCTGCCCAGGCCGCCCACCGCCCGCGGACGTGGGGGCGGCCCCCGCGCACCTTCTGCATCCGTTCCATGCAGCAGGGAGCTGGCCGGTCGGGTCACTCGCAGAGCCCCGTGCGCGAGGGTAGACGACAGGGCGTCAGGCTCTGCCCGGCTCCTGGGCGCTGCGCGCTCGGGGCCACGAGAGCAGGGAGTGCGTTCCGCCGGGCTGTGGCGTCCTCATCCCTCAGTGACTCTCCAGGCGGCTGACCGAGTGCCGGGCCTGCGTGGGGAGGGAGAGCGTGCCCGTGAGCGCGGTGGCGCCCGGGACCTCTGGGAGCTCGGGAGAGCAGGGCGGAAGGGAGCCGGCGCCCTCCAGGATCGAGGCTTTCCATTCGCTCAGCCCCGGGAGGGCCAGCGCGCGTGGACAGCGAGGCGGGAAAGCGGAGGGGCTGCACTTGTTTTTGAGCCATTGTTCTCTGGCTGGAAAGGAAATGACTGCAGGGGTCAGCCGTTCCGTGCAGCCTCGGCATTCCTGCTTTGTCACACCTGCCGGGCCCTGCCCTGTCCTGGGGCCACAGTCGGGTTTCAGGCCCAGCTTCTCACTCCCCTTGGCCTTTGCCGAGGCTTCTCCCTCTGGCTCTGGGCTGGCCCCCTCCGACCCTCTCCCCCACCCCCCAATCCATTGGCTATTGTGCTCCGCTCTCATAGCCCAGAGGGTCCTACTGAGCCTATGAGGTGGACAGACTAGGAGGACTGGATGGAGCCAAACTGACTTGGCATGAGTGGTGGGGTCATGGGTTGGGGGGATGGCAGGGAGAAGAAGGGAGGGGAGGCTGGAGGGAACCCGGAGCCCCCCACATCCCTGTCCCTGTTCAGCAGTCAGTCCCACTTGCACACAGGTGATTTGAGGTGGAGGCCACATCCCAGCAGGGCTCAGCCTTCTCAGGACACCTGTGCTGGGGCTGCCCTCTGCACTGCTTGCTCTCTCTTTCTCTCTCCTAGAGAGTTGGGTCTTGTCTGCTGCAGTAGATTGAGTTCCCTGGGGCCACAGTCCATGTCTTGGTGTCTCCAGCCTTCATGGGTAATTCCTTTAGCAATCTTCCCCCTGCCCCCACCATGTTGATCATGCAATAACCATTCAGTGAATGGCTGGCTGGGTTTCCAGCAATGAGGGCATCGGGACTCTCTGTGACCCTGGGCAAGTTACTTATTCTCTCTGTGCCTTACGCTTCTCATCTGTAAAACGGAAGACAGTACTAGTATCTCTGTCCTGGGGCGACTCTGAGTATTAGATAAGTTATAACAGGCGAAGTGCTTAAAACATGATCAAGTCTATGGAGAGTATTAGCTATTATTAGTTTTTTCTCTGCAAGGACTAATGAACTTTGATGTCTATTCCGTAGCCAGTCTTTACCACAGTGGGTAATGGCCATTTGTGCTCCCAACCTTATCACCTGTTACTTCGTATCAGGCCATTCTTGGGCTCACCCTCTCTCCACCACCAAAACCACCTGCAGGAGCAGCCCTCACTCCCACTTCCCTGCTTCTGCGCATGCCCTCCCACTACTCTCTGTCCACCTCCTCATCTCCCAGATCCCATTTGTCCTTTGGGGTTCATCCTACTCCTCCTGCTCTGGGGGGCCTCCCCTGCTATGCTAGTCCTTCTCATAGCCCTTCACTGAATTCCAGTGCGACTGAAAAACAGACTTATAAGTCTGTTTTATATAACTTAACCCTTCATTATAGGTTGCCTAATGCAGGAACATATTTTTTCACTAACCAGAATGAGGGCTAACTTCTGGAGGGCAAAATAACAAAGCAATTGCCATCCTTTTTTGAATGCTCATGCTAGATACTTTGATAAGCACTTTTTTAAAAAAGATTTTTATTTATTTATTTGTTAGAGAGAGAGAGAGTGAGCACAGGCAGACAGAGTGGCAGGCAGAGGCAGAGGGAGAAGCAGGCTCCCTGCCGAGCAAGGAGCCCGATGTGGGACTCGATCCCAGGACGCTGGGATCACGACCTGAGCCGAAGGCAGCTGCTTAACCAACTGAGCCACCCAGGCGTCCCTGATAAGCACTTTTTAAAAAAGATTTTATTTTTAAGTAATCTCTACACCCAATGTGGGGCTCAAACCTACAACCCCAAGATCAAGTGTCACATGCTCCACCAACTGGGTGGAGCCAGCTGAGTGCCCCTAATAAGCAGTTTAAAAGGATGATTCATTTCATCCCCTCCAATATCCCTATAATGCAGACCCATTTACAGATGAGAAAACTGAGGCTCAAAGACGTTAAAAAGTTGTCCACAGACATGGAGCTGAAAATGACTGTGTCTTCAGCACTGGCATGGTTCAAAGCGCCTAGCAAGTACTGTGTCACTAGTACTGTGTCAGGTGCATTGTGGGGATAGAAGAAAATCTGCCACATTTCTCAAGTTTTTTTGGAATTCTAGAATCAAGACTTCTCCAAGACAAGTCCCTGGCTGTCAGAGTCACACTAGGTATTTGGTGCCTATGGAAAGACTCCATTCCAGAGTCATACTAGGTATTTGGTGCCTATGGAAAGACTCCATTCCATCAGCATAAACACTAATATACATTCAAAGAGCTGTTAGCTCTCTTTCACTTCTCTCTTATCTTTACTGTGTTTTTTTTTTTTTAAGATTTTATTTATTTATTTGTCAGAGAGAGCAGGAGCGAGCACAGGCAGACAGAGTGGCAGGCAGAGGCAGAGGGAGAAGCAGGCTCACTCGATCCCAGGACGTTGGGATCATGACCTGAGCCGAAGGCAGCCGCTTAACCAACTGAGCCACCCAGGCGTCCCTGTTTTTTTTGTTTTTAAGATTTATTTGTTTGCCAGAAAGAGAGAGAGAGAGAGAGCACAAACAGAGAGAGAGAAAGAGAGAGAGAGAGAGAGGGAGTGGCAGGCAGAGGGAGAAGCAGAATCCCCACTGAGCCAGGAGGCTGATGTGGGACTCGATCCCAGGACACAGGGATCATGACCTGAGCCAAAGGCAGACGCCTAATGACTAAGTCACCTAAGCATCCTTGGTCTTTAATGTGTTAATAGCCATTGTCAAACTAGCTATCTACATGGCTTAGCTTTACAGCCAAACACTCATTCATCTATGTGTCTATTCACCTACCCATCTCCATCTGTCCATCCATCCATTCACTCATTCCTTCACTTGTCCATCCATCCATCCGTCCATTCACCCACTCACCCATTCATCTACCAGTCAGCTACCCACCCACCCAGTCATATCTTGCTTTATCCATCCATTCATCAGATACTTCCTGAGATCCTACTCTGTAATAACCATAGGCAATGCTCTGTGATAAGTCTTACGGAGAAAAAAAAGACGAGGCAAGGGAGCCAAGCTGCCCCTGCAGAAATAAGGCATATATGTAGATAATTCCCATGCAAAGCAGAAAATTACATATGCCAAGTAAGATAATAGAAGGAGCTGTGAGAGGTCACAGGGCAAGGGATCACTTCTGCTGGGGTGTCCAGAAGAGAAAATCAAAAAAATATTCCTTACAGGAGGTATTTGAGGTATGCCTTGAATGCCCAGTTTGAGTTCATGCAAAAAACTAAAGAATGGACTCCTGAAAGAGAAGGCAGCATGAGCAAAAGTAAGAGCATGGGGCCGGGGATGAGGGGCAACACTGGGTCTGTCTAGGGAACAGCAAATATAGCTGAACTGTAGAGCTCATGAGGTTGAAATCTGTGTGGGGCAAGAGGTTGGGGGTCAGATTATGGAGGCCTCCAACCCAGACCAGGGGATTTTTATTGCATTTTGTGGGCAACAGAGGCCATAGAATGCTTAGAAACTTCTTTCAAACAACTAAGTGATAGATCCAAGCAGTGCTTTGAGATGATGAATGTGGCTGGGAAGGGGGACTGGACAGGAAGGGGCAGCATGGACAGACCAGCCTGGAAGCTACGGGAATAGCTCTGGCAGGGACTTGTGAGGGCCCAGACCCATGCGTGTGGCCCAAGATAGACTAGAGGCCAATGGGAGAGATCCTAGAGGCAGAATGTGCAAAACAGACTCCATCTGGAGAGCCCCCGGGACAGGGGCAGGTGGCTGGCTGAGAGAAGAAGGGGAAGCAGTGAGCTCACTTGCTGCCCGCTTGAGGGGGAGGTGGGCCCCACTGACGAGCAGGAGGATGCGGGGGCTGAGGGAGGAGCTGGCTGGAAAGGGAGACTTAGGAGCCGTCTGACCAGAGAGGGTCTGAACATGAGGTCGCCAAGGGAAAGAGAAGCTCAAAACCAGCCTCCTACGAAACACCCAGGGGACTAGAAGAAAAATCATCACAGATGCCACAAAAGGGACCAGGAGAAGAAGATGGCCGCTCCCTGGGGGCAGGGAGTGTGTCTAGTGCCTCTGAGCTCAGGGAGTTCGGACAGGTGAGAGTGAGGGTGGGAGGGAAGGGCCGAGGAAAAGCCATGAATCCCAGTCCATGGCCAGACAAGGAGAGATATGCTGGATGGAGTATGGCTCTCCATGTTGGTGGCCTCTGGAAGCATTTCCAGAGGAAAAGTGAGGCCTCCTTGCAGGGTGAGCCTGGCTAGGACATAGGCAGGGGAGTGGGACAGAAGGGCCTGGGGGCGTTGGAGAGTGGCTTTGGAAGAGGTCTGATTGGCTGAAGGTGTTTAAGGAAAGGGGAGACTGGAACTCACTTGTAGGCAGTGGGGAGGGAAGAGTGGAGAGGGAGAAGGGTCCCCTGGGAGAGGGATGCGGTCCAGGCCCAAGTGGAGGGCTGGCTTGGGAAGGGAAACTCAGGAACTCCTGGAAGGACAGAAAAGGGAAAGAAGAGAAAAGCAACACAGGGCCGTGTAGCCTGGGCCAGGCCTTATTTCCCTAGGAAAAGGGACAGGGAAGGCCAGAGGCACATCTCACAGGTCAGTGGGACAGAGGCTGCGGAGAGTAGACAGGTTCGGCGGGAGTGAGGATGGCTAAGCCACCAGGGAGATGAGAGTTTTGGTGTGTTCTGGAGCCTCAGACTGAGCCTGGTGGTGGCTGGGGCACCCTCCCCTTGAGGACCAGTGGGGGAGGGGCGCAGGTGGGTACTGTGGGGTGTCTACTGTGCATCAGAGAGGAACTGCCCAGGCAAGGAGGGAGGGGAAGAGTCCCTATGAGCCAAGTCATAGTGGAGCACAATCCCACGCTGAAGCCACACTCACAGGTATGCAAACACTGCCTCAGAAACTGGATTCGGGATTTGAAATAATGATGTCTCTGCTCTGGTCCCCAGACCCTATCCAAAGCAGTCTGCAAGCTCGTGCCTGTCGCCTGGGCTGGGTCTGCCCCCTGAACCTCAGGGTCTCCCTTACCCTGGGCCATACTTGAGTTTGGGGCTCGCCTTAAGAATTGAAGGTCTTCCTGATGAAATATTTGGGGTGGAGTGTCCTCTCTCTCTCTCAGGAGGGAGAGAGGGAGGAGAGTGAGAAGGAGGAAGGAAGGAGAGAGGGAGGGAAAGAGGGTTTTCTTGGCTTCTCTCAAATCCCATCTTGCAGGCAACTCCTTACCCTCCCCCAGGAGCGGCCCCCTCCCCAAAGCTCCTTCCCTCTCAACACCCCCCTCCCAGTTCCCCAGTCCTGACCCTCTCTTTGTTGCGCACACACACCCTGCACAGCCCAGGTCCCAGCAGCCTGTGGTGGACAGAGACCAAGAGGGCAGGCTGCAGCAGGAAGGGAGGACAGGGTGGAAGGAAAGGGAGAGAAAGGCAATAGAGGCAGTCAAGCCCAGGTGGCAGAGAGGAGTTCCCAGTGGCTCACTCCCCTCAGAGGTGGGGCTCCTCACTTCTCCACCTCCACCCGGCCACCCCCCACCCCGACCTCCCCCAAGCAGCGGGCCTTATCAGAGCCACCAGCCCAGCCCCACCTCACACCCTCCCCCCCACCCCCCACCTGGCATCTGCACATCCGAGAGGACTAGAACCTCTGGGCTTCAGGCTGGGGGTGATAAGAGCCTAGCGCCCGCCCCAGCTGGCCCCTGCTCCAGGTAGGACTAACCTGGCCCTGGCTCCCTGGTTGGGGAGAACCAGAGATGGGGGCCTCCTGTCCTAAGCCCACCCAGTGCTCCTGCTGTGCCAGCCACTAGGTGGGGACATTCACGCATCCCCTCTACCCTTAGGGCAGGCCAGCGCCCTCCCCACTTAGAGCCCAGGAACCACAGCGGGGAGGAGGACTTGCCAACAGCCACTCAAAGAGAAGTTGGGCTGGAATTCCGACCCAGGCCTGTCTCGGGTCAAAGCCAGTGGACACTTCTCAGTGCGTCCCCGGAGATCCCACTTCAGTCTGAACTTGGCCGACATGGTGGAGCCACCCAGATCCCTGTTCCCTGGCCTGGCCTGTGGACAAGGAGCCGAGAGGCTTTGTGCCCCCAGGCGGGGTCAGGCCAGGCTGGACACTGGAGGGGCAGACACTAAGGGAGTTACGAAATGAGGCAAATGAGCTGTCCAAGTGGGCTGAGGTCAGGGTGGGCAGGAACGTTGCCCCTCTCCCTTTTCTCTAGTTTCACTCACAGTGGGACCGCCTGCCTTGCCTCCTCCCTGGTCCTTCTCCACTTTTTCTTTCCCTTCCCCTTTTCTTCTCTTTCTTCATCTTTCCTCCCTGAGCTCTGTTTCCCTTTCACACTGGCCTGCTCCTGGCCCCACCCCCACAGTTACTGTGGCAACAGTTCAATGCCAGAAATAAAGGCAGGATCCAGCTAGGTCACCAGTTCCCAAAACAGCATCCCATCCCAGGGTGGAGCGGGGAAGGGCGGGCAGGGGCAGACCAGCAGCAGCCGGGGAGGCCTGAGAGTGTGTGTGTGTGCGTGTGTGTGTGTGTGTGTGTGCATGTCTGTGTGTGTAGGGCGCACTCATGCTTGCCCCCATAGGGTGTGGGAGAAAAGGGGAAGGCTCCTAGCTTTGGGCTGGAGTTCGTGGAGCACCCCTGAAGCCTAAACCCCTTTTCTCCATCTCCCCATCCCCCTTTTTAAATGAAATGTTCTGTCTGCTAGGACAAGGGTTGGGGTTCCTCTAATGTCAACACTACACAGCACCCTCTCACACTCTGATAGAGCCTCAGGCAGGGGCAGGTGGGCACCCGAGTCTGGGTCCCTGTCCAAGAATCCCCTGCTCAAGGCCCTGCCTGGTCTTTGCTCCTGAAGGCAGCAGGCCTGGGCCCAGGCACCCCCTTGCATTTCCCCTACCTCACAAATGTGCATCTTGTCACCCAGTTTCTCCTAGATCTCTCTTGGGTTTCTGTGGCCTTTCTCTCTACCTTACCTCTGAAGAGGCCTCTCTTTCTGAGCTCCCCCAAGCCCTTCAGGCTCCCGTGGTCCTCAGCACGTTTGTGCTCTGGCCTCTATTTATAGTCTGTCCGGCTGGAGGGTTGTGGTATCCCTTGTAGAAGCTGGATCGAGAGGGAAGACACAAGGGTCTTTTGTCCTAAATTCAGCTTTATGAACTCTGAGGGGATCCCTATTCTGGTATACACACACACACACACACACACACACATGCACACACGCACACATGCACACACATGAGCTCCAAAAGAGGAATCCCTACAGACCTGCACCCCGAGGTGAACAGCACGACTTAAGTGTTCAGCATATGGAGAGGCCGGCAGCTAGAGGCTCACACGTGGACACAGCATCGCACCCCCACACAGGAGCCCACGCTGACACACAGTTACAGAACCCAGGCGCCCCACTCGCAAGATCACACCCCCACTCTGCAAGCAGGGCCCCCCCCCGCACCGTGACACACAGCGCCGCTGACACCCACTCACGCCCATCCCCCGAGCCTCCCTGGCCCCCTGCCCACACCCACCCGTGTCACGTGCTGACACCCTCCTCCCTGAGCCAGGCACGTGTACCGGAACACACACAGCAGCACCCCCCCCCATTTACCAGTTCCCGGGAGCTCTCCTGCTCCCCATTCCCAAAGCCCAGCCGTCTTCCTTCTCTTATACCTGTCCCTGCTCCCCTGACTCCCAGGCCCTGGCAACACTGTCCCCTGGGTGGGAAACACCTAGCAGCGCATCTGCCCAGCAAGGGGCAAACCCAGCAAGAGGGCGCCTCTGGGTCCTTTGGGGCCTGAGCGTCTGCTAGGCCCCCAGCCCTTCCGGCCCCGCCAGCATTCCTGGGGCAGTGGCCAGGAGCGAGAGGGGTGGGCCTGCAGCCACGCCCTGCTGCCCAACCTCAGTCTGCATTTGGCTCTCACTGCAGCCTGGCCAGCCAAGGGCAAGAAAGGGGCTCCCCAGGTACCTCCCCACAGGGAGCACACCCATCACCACCAGCATCCAGGTGTCTGTGTGTCTGGCTTGCCTTTCAAGATCTGTGGCTCACTGGGAGGGAGACTGCTCTGCTCCCCACATGCTCCCTGTTATTCAGCAAAGAAAGAACAGCGCCCCTGCTCACTCTTGTCCCCTCCACCCCATCACTTGGACTTCTGCACCACACAGCTAGGTGAAGGGAGTACTGGGGTGGGGAACACCCCAGCCCCCTTCCTCAAATCAGGTTTGAGGAGCTCAGACCCAGCTAGTCCCATGGTCTAGCCAGGTGGGACCGGTTCTCCCACTGAACAGGGGCCATGGCTGACCCCTCCCCAGGGGATCCCTGCTACCACCCACAGCCCAAAGTACCCACAGAGGAGAAGGGAGGGGTGGGAGACCTTGGCACCTACCTCTTCCCAGACAGTGTGGCCCAGACGCTCTGAGGCCCCAAGGCCGGGCTGGGCAGGCGCAGGCCCAGGTCCCAGGGCTGCAGCTCTTTCTCAAGAGCCAAGGTAATAGGCGTCTCTTCCAGAAACCCAGCCTTGCTTTCCCAGAGCACAAATAACAGGGAAAAAAGCCGGCTTGGGGTAGGTGGGTGGGTGGGTGGGTGGGGGGAGCTGGCACAGGAGGGGACCTACCCTCTGGGCCCCCACCCCCTCGTCCCCACCCTGCTTCTCTGGAGCGGGTGCTTGGAGCCTGCGTCTGCGGGGCGGGCCGCTGGCTCCCAGGGCTGCACCCTCCCCACCACCAGCTGATAGCAGTCGGCTGGAGGGTGTGTGCGCTTGTGTGTGTGTCTGTGTGTGTCCGCTCTTCCACCTCGCTCGCTGCAGCTCAGTCCATTTCGAACAAGAGGAGCATTAACCAGGCATCATGACGAAGCAGAATCGGAAGCAGGCGCGGCAAGCTGCTGGCCTTTTTCCCTTTCGTATAGCCCCAGCCCTGCAACACTCATGCTCACACACACACACACACACACACACACACACAGCCCCTCAAGCCTCCTCAGAAACTGCCAGAGTTTGAGTTGGGGTAGGGGCCAAAGGGGGCTCTGCTGATAACCCAGGAGTGACACCTGGTTTCTCCCAGCACCTGCGTCTCCTCCTCAAAACCTAAAAGCGGCCACGAAGGATCTCTGGGGGCCCTGCCTCTCTGGGGTGCTGGAGGGCACAGATGCTCAGGGGCTCAGGGGCAGGGAGAGGGCAAAGATGCCTGAATCTGTCATCCAAGGAAAGATTCAGCCCCTCCTGGTGAGGCACAAACGGGAGGATCTGAGAAACCCAGTCCTTAGCCCGGGAGATTGGGCTGGCCCTTCGGTCACCCGGAGCCCCTGGGAACTGTGAGAAGGACCCCATTTTTTGCCAGGGCAGCTGCATCTGGAGGGAATTTTCCTGCCAGGTGATGGCCCAGTCCCGGCACAGGACTACAGGATGTGCCTTCCCTGAGTGGGAAAACCTTCACCGCTCCAGGACCCTGCCATTGGCCCATTGCTTCTCCCTGGACTCAGAGCAGAGCCTGGTTCATTTGTGATCCCTGGGGGCCCAGCAGGGAGCCCAGCCCACTGACCCTGGCCATGGCCCCAGCCTCCTCTCCACCTCACAGCAGACTTGCCTACCTAGGCAGACCTTGCTGTTGCCCTGGTAACCGCTGCCCACAGCCGGTCAGCTGATGGTATGAACTGTCCTTGGGGAAATCTAGAATCTGGGGAGGGGGCTCTGGGGTATCGAATGGGAAATCACAGGGGAAGGGGTTTGAGGGGGACAGGTGAGAGTGTGCCCCAGACCTCTTTCTCAAAGAAAAGGGGACAGGAGGGGACAGGTAGGGACAGGAAGGGAAGGATGTCTGGGGGTAGTGGAAGACAGAGACGAATGCATACTGAAGGATGGGCTCCAGCGAGAAAGGAGAAATGAAGAAGGCAGGCAGATGAATGGCTGAGGAAGCCTAGAAAGAATTCAGGCTTAGCTGCTGGGGAGTGGCTAGGGAGAGGGCCCCATAGGAAAGAACCAGAAAGCCTGGGAAGAAACATTTAACTAGGGAAAAAAGGTCACGACCTGATGCGGGAGGGGGTGTACCTTTGATGTGGCAGGAAGGGCCAAGCCCTGGAGGAGAGGGAACCAGGCCTTTATGGGTAACCAGCCGGGTCTCAGCGTCTCAGCGTCTCTGCTTTCCTGCCCTCAAGCCCACCCTCACTGCCCCGGCCCCGCCCGGCTGATTGTGCACAAACTCCTGCCACCCTTCTGGGAGAACAAGCACCAGGTGCTTTTCCACCACAGCCTGTTAGAACCCCTGATTTTTCTGACTACCGTGGTTCCTGCCCTGCTCCCACTCGCCCCCCAGCAGACCCCACCCCAGGAGATTTGTTTTCCGGTGCAAGGGTGGCCAGAGGTAGGGCTGGGATGAGCTGTCCCGGTACGACAGCTGTAGACAGGGGCCTGGAATGAGGTGTCTCATGAGAAATGGCTAGGAGTGGCTGGGCCGGGAGGAGGGGAACATTCTCTGTGAAACAAGCACATCGGATAGAGTGGGGGAAGCCAGGGGAGAGGGTAGGGAGAGGGGGAGGGGAGGGCTCTCCGGTACCTTCAGGGGCCTGGGGCGTGGGGCAGGAGCGCGGCAGCTTCCTCGGTGACATACACCTCCATCCCTCTGCGCATCTCCTCTCCGCCTCCCGTTGCCAAGACAACCTGCCGGCTCAGCTACGGCAGCAGTAGGGATGGGGGAGGAGGCGGCTGTGGCTCCCACTGCCTCTTCCGTGATGGAGGGAGGCGGCCTGAGGGCTGCCTTGGGTGGGTGGGGGTGGAGGAGCTGCAGGGCTAGGGCTCCCACTGAGTCTCCCCTAACCCCTTCCATGAGGCTTCCCGGGGGTGGCCTCAGGACAGCCCTAAGTCAGGGCCAGATAGCAGGCTGGACTCGCCGACAGAGGCAGCCCTGGGCAGTGTCGCCCATTCCAGAAAGCTTGGTGTGCAGCTGGGGAAGAGTGATAGGAATAGGGAGGGATGACCTCTGTTGAAGGGTCAGAGGGTGGCTTCCAGCAGGAAGGCGAGGCCCTGGTCATGACTGGGGTGGACATGGGGCTGTGGGCCCAGAATTCTGCCCCCCATCTGACCTCAGCTGTCTCTGAGCACCTCCTCCTAGCCCTGAACCCTCTCCTTTCCCTTGACCAAGAGGAGAGTCTTCCAATCCTGCAAAGCCCATTCCCGCTGCTGCCCGCTCTACAGGAATGCCCTTGCACAGGGTGAGAAAGTTACCTAGCGCAGGAATTCTGCCTCCAGCCAGCCCTGGAACAAGGCGACTGCAGAGTTAGGGCTCCCTCTGTTGGCCTGAGGTGTGGCAGCTGTCAAGGTCATTCCTTAACTGAGAGGGATCCTGGGGGTGGGGGTGGGGTGTGTGTGTGTGTGTGTGTGTGTGTGTGTGTGTGTGTGTGTCCGTCCGTCCGTCCGTCCATGGGGAGGGCACAGCCAGGCCAGGAGACCATTCTCTCACCTGCCGTGGGCCCCCTCTACCCTCTATGTCCCCTTTGGTCTTGGCCGACAGTGAGACTTGTTCGGCCTACCAGCCCCTTCCTCCTGAGAAGGCCCCAGACTCCTCAGGGCAGGCGGACCCCCCTGCCTGGTCACTCACCTGCCTCCCCTTCAGGCTGGGATGAGAAGGGAGGCAAAATCTTTCCCCCAGAAGCAGGCAACACTGGACACCAGTGCCTGTTGTCCGGGACCCAAGGTAGGCTATCTGGGCACCACTTGGCCATACCCAGCTGATGAGGGAATCAGCGTACCTTTAAGCTCAGGAGTGCCTTGAGGCCTTGAAGATGGCCCCTTGCGTCCCTCTTGGGCAGGCAATCCCAGGGCCCAGAAACCTAGTTCTTGGTTCCTTTCTGCAGCGAGAGCACTGGTGCCAGACGTCCTGACTGGACTCTGGCCCTGCCCCCAGCCCCCTCCGCCAGGCCTGGCAATAGGCTTCCCTCATCTCTCAGTCTCACTCCATTGCCCCTCGCCCCACCCCATGCGCCAACCTGCTAGGGCTGGGAGCACCAGACACTCTCCCCTATGCCTGGGCCATCTAAACATTAACTCCTGGGGAGGCTGACTAAGGGCACCTAGGCACCTAAGGAGAAGGGAAAGTTGACAAAGAACTGCGCCACAAGAATAAAAGGAAGGATGAGGACCTAGAAGGGACCCTTTCTCAAGAGTTCAGAAGTCACACTCTCCACCCCTGTACACTGGGCCCTCTGCCTCAAGGACCCCAGACCCTCAGTTGCCCAGCACGCTGCCACCAGACCAGCCTCTCCCCCAAGCCCCAACCCGACTGCATAGTCACTCTCTTTCTCAAAGCCCATGCTACCACAAAGCCTTCCACAATGTGACCCAATCTTTTCCTGCCACTTCTCCAGGCAAACTTATAATTCTAGCCAAACCCACACACTGCTCACCTTCCCCTGAACACGCTTCACATCTTCCTGCCTCAAAGCCTTTTTTCTCATGCTGTTTTCCCTGTCAGTATCTTCCCTTGCCGGTCTTCTCTGTGGACTGGAATCCTGCTCGTTCTTTTATTTTTTTTTTAATTTTTTAAAAAGATTTTATTTGTTTATTTGACAGAGAGAGATCACAAGGAGGCAAGCAGAGAGAGAGGAAGGGAAGCAGGCTCCCCGCTGAGCAGAAAGCCCGATGTGGGGCTCCATCCCAGGACCCTGGGATCATGACCTGAGCTGAAGGCAGAGGCTTTAACCCACTGAGCCACCCAGGTGCCCCTCGTTCTTTTATTTTTTAAGAGGTGGGAGGAGGGGCTGAGGAAGAGAGAAAAAGAGAGAGAGAGAGAGAGGATCTCAAGCAGACTCCCCCCTGAGCTTGGAGCCTGATATGGATCTCAGGACCCTGAGATCATGACCTGAGCCGAAATCAAGAGTCGGACACTTCCCCGACTGAGCCACTCAGGCGCCCCTGAAATCTTGCTCATCCCTAAAAATCATGCAAACCCCAGCCCTGGCCCCATGTACTCTCCCGTCCCTGAACCCACCATGCTTGGCTGGAAGTGGAGACCATCCCACTCGGGTGATCAAGACAGGCAAGAATCTAGACGGTAACGCTCACTAGCTGCGACCACAGATGAGTTCATCTCTCTGAGTCTGCGCTGGCTCACACATGATATGGGAATAATGTCACCCCCTGAGGAAGGGGTTATGTGGGGGAATGCCTCACATGCTGCCTGGAGAATCTCCAGAGTTCCATGTGTATCAGTGTCCTTATTTCCAATAGCTCCTGTCTCCCTTTTCCCCTCTTTTGGGATGTACCAAATGCCACTTCGCTATCTTTTTAGGTTTGAGAGAGAGATTTCCGGAAGTCCTTAAATTTCAAATGTCTTGAGATCTTGACAGGAGATGAAACAATATCTTGTCCACCTTTTTTGTTTGCTGAAGGGCTAGCGCAGTGTTTGTACATTGTAGGGAGTAAGCAAGTATTTGGATTAACTGCTTAGGACCCGTCCCCGCCCATGTCCTGCTAAGAATGGAGGGTGGAGGCAGGATTCTGGTTCTCATTCTGCCTCCATCTTGAGGGACTGCAAGGTAATGGGCCAAAGACTTCTTTCTGGACCTTCAGTTGGTTTAATTCCCTCGATAAATACTTGTTGTGTAACGTCCTGTGCTGGGGACTATGGGGGAGGCAAAGACTGACTACTTCTATGTCTGAGGCGCTTGCTTTCTAGCACAACCACTCCACAAGCAGGAACAAGGACAGTTCTGGAACCTGTGGTATGTGCCATACCACATACCACTTGCCACTCTGGCAAGTGGGCGGCCAGAGAGCCCCGTGGTGCCATAAGCGATTACTAGCCCAAGAGAGGAGGCAGATGCACGGAGCACAACTGACAGCAGTGGTCTCAGCATGCAAGCATTCTGGAAAAAGCAGTGCTGGACAGTAGAAACCTCACATTCAAATATGGGAACGGGGTGCTGGCCGAATAGCAAGGGCTGCTGTTCTGCTAGAGCCCCTGGAGAGGACTTGTAGGGACAGGGCTGAGTGGGATTGTACAGGAGCTAAGGAGTCCACTGGTGATCGCATAATGTGGGCAGAGCTGCGGTTTAGGGTGAGGTAGTGTGAGCGAAACGTGGGATGTCCTGGAGGGGGTGGGGGTGTCGGGAGGCAGAGACAGGACTCGGAAAGCTACTGTAGTAACTGAGACAGACCCTAGCGAGCTCTGGCAACCGTGCAGAGTTTCCGAGTGTGGGAGAGAAAGTAGTGGTGTGCAAGGGGGTGATGGCTGACATGTTGCATTGCTAGGAGAGACTCAGCAGGAAGAACAAGGCAAGATGAGAAAGGCAGAGATCTTAGGCAATGTTTCTGTGAAGAGGAGCCAGGGAAACAAAGGGTCCCAGTGACAGAGAACGAAGAGGTAGGAAAGAGCTTCAAAAAGGGCCAGTCCTTCACGGAATCCAGGGCTGTGAGGCGGAGGACACCTAGGTCTGAAGCCAGGGAACTCACTGGCCACTGAAGTATGAGGGATGGGGCTCAGTATAGTGACTTTAATAGAAGCCAGTTTGCAGGGACTAGAAAATGAGTGGATTTCCCGCCCACCACATCTGGCTGTTGGGAGAACAGGACAGAGGAGGGGAGATCAGTATTGGGGCTATTCTTAGCTGGAGGTCTTGGTAATCCTGACCAGCACAGGACCTGAGGCACCTGCTGCCGCCTCCCTCCACTTCCCTCCTTCCACATCCTCCCAGAGATGGATGCACTCATCTTGCCCTAAGTCTTCCCCTATGGTGTCCACCCCCATTTGCACACTTGCTTAGAAACTTCTGACACACAGAAGCAGCCGGGATTGCTGCAGGCAGCTGTTGGGTGGTCTGAGGTCCTCAAGGAAGCCTTCTCCCTCCCCTACCCATGTTAAATCCCTCGAGACCCCATTATCAGAGATCCATTCCTTTGGCCTCTTTCTTTCAGCATCTTTGAATTCAGCCCCAGTTCGGGGGAATGAGCAGAACAGACTTCCCCAGAGTATGAAGAGGCCCTCTGGGTATGGAGCCTGGACTTGGCAGAGGCACGAAAAGGTGTGGTGAGAAGGTTCAGAGAGCCAAGCCTGAGACCCAAGGCCACCAGCAGGCGTCAGACGTGCCAGGCTCGGGCTTGGGGCTCAGGGCAGGGTGAGGCGAGTCACTCTGAGATGGCACAGGCCTCAGAGGCTGCCTTCCTCCCTCACCCTGCCCACTCAGTCCCTCCTCACCAGGTTTCACCTCAGAAAGCAAGAAAGGAAACAGTGAGGGCTTTCTGGAGCCAGCCCCCAGAGGCCTGTCTGTGCTGGGGAGGTCAAAGAGAGGGAGGGAGGGGCCGGAGAAAGGCGGAGAAGAAAGCAAGAGGCAAGACAAAGGGCCCCGGTCCACCTTTGAAGCTGTCTCTAACCCAGCCAGGGAGGGTGGGGTGGGTCTGAGAAGCCGGCTGGG